>JABANP010000267.1:0-71047 GCA_013115135.1 Perkinsus olseni | reverse complement strand
GTGTGTTGGCTAAGGCTTATTTGAGGGCAAACAGCCCCGTGCCCCCACTCAGTATATGCCTGTGCCCCGTGCCTCCTTGCACTGCCCTGTGCCTGCGCACCTCTGCCCCGTGCAAAAAATTTAGGGGTTTCAAGTGCGCAAGATTGGGTGGTGCTCATGGTTCGTTGTAGCACTCCCGAATCGCGAGTTCCGATTTCGTGTAGCTCTCAATTGGTAATACCTTGGGAATATCTCACAAATGCCCACCTCGGCCCGAATCGCAAAACAGAAAAGGCGAGAGCTCGAGAAACTGCAGAGCCAGAATCATAGAATTGGCGCTGGCATAGGCAGCGGCGCTGTCAATAGGCGGAGGCGAGGCCACGGGGGCGGCCCCCGGGGGGCCCCGTGGCCCCGTGACGGGGCGACTGCCCCTGCCCTTCCTCAGGAATGGTCCCCACTGCCCCGAACCAAGCTGACGTGACCCTCCGCCTCCGCCTAGGCTAGGGGCTTAGACAACACACTGGTCACGTCCCCTTTTTGTCTCCACGCCCCATCCGGGCTGAGGATACGCTTCAAAGTTATCAAGCGTACTGGGCGAGCGGTTGAGCGGCAGATTTCACACCGGTAGGTCGCAGGTTCGACTCGCTCACCCCGAAGGGGTTCGTTTCGCACAGCCGCTAGGTGGACTCGTGGGGGTGCTTCAACGATCGAATTTGTAACGCAAAAGAGTAGCATGGCTACCATCACCGGGAGTCTCGACGGAAACTACTATCGATTGTTCAGGCGTGCTGCTCTCGGTTGCGTTCCCTCCGGGCGTTCCTGCGTTTCCACCGTGCTCAGTACAGACTGTAATACAGTCTGTGCTTAGTACTCTGTACTTAGATCTGTGCGCTGGCCGCTCAGTGCTCCCGCTGATGTCCTCTGAATTTTTTTGGGGCCGCCGAGAAACTTTCACCGAGAAAGTAGTGCTTTGAACGAGAGATCAAGAATTTGCAAATTGGTTTGCTGGTTGGGAGCACACGCGTGCAGCGCGACATTCAACCATACGCTGTGCTTGGGATTACCCTTCCCCCGCCTAATTCGGTAACAGGAGTTTGGTGTCCACCTTTACTCGGGCAACTCGTTCAGACCGGGGTAATCCCACAGACGACTTTCTCGGTTCGCCTATCCAAGTTTTCTGTGGGCATAACTGGGGAGTTGGTCCTTGGGGACTCCGCAAAGAAGCCGTGGGAGATGACAGTCTTTTCCCTTGGGAGGCCATCCTGGAATAAAGTAGCTTCCGCGATATCTGCATCAGCAATTCGGGTGAGGAGCCCGTCCGGCAAAGATCAAGTTATAGAGTTCTCGAACAAAGAACCGTATTCTAGTGTGGTAATCGATACCGGTACCGATGACACCATCGTCCCTAAGAGGGTATTCTCAATGAATACTATTGGAAGCTATCCGGGCCGAAGTCGGTCGAGATCGTGTCGCTGATAGCCCGGAGGCTGCGCAAACAGCTAAGCTCAAGAGGTTAGATGCATTCGTCAGTTCTGCCGGGTGGATAAAGGTTCGCAGAAAGGTCTTGGGAAAGCTCCCTGTTCTCGGTATCCGAGGTGAATCTGGATCCGCTTTTGAGATGCATTTGACGCATCATGTGCATTTGTGCGAAGGAGAATGGTGTCGTCTCCTGGTGACGAGCAGACTCCGGGCTGATGACTCTTTCGACAACTTCATCCTTGGTGCGCCATTCTTCGCGGAACATGATGTCTACATTGACCTTTATCGTGGGCTTGTCGGCCTCTCAAGTCCTTGAGAGGCAGTAGTGAAGGAGATTCCATCCCAAGAGCAGTGGGCCAGCATCCGACAGCCTCCTTGCCGCCCAGAAGAGGAACACCGTTCCATAATGAGTCGAATTTTCCGAGAATTTCGTGCGCGATTGAGGTCGCTGAGTCAACGCGACGCTGCTGTTTTCCGCAATTTGCAAGCTCGATGATGCTGATGATGTTGGTGTACTCCTGTGCGTGTCGTTTGTTTTGTCGCTAGTAGTAACCATTAGCGGGACAGTTGCTGCAATCACCGGAATTTCTGTGTTTCGTGCCCCCGGAAATTTCTCGTTTCGAGGGAAAGGGAGATTTCCGAGGACCCCCATGAGGCCAAACGGCTCCACAAACAGAAGTTCGCGATACCAGCTCTCCACGCCTCGGACCATGTAGTCACGAAGAACCCGCTCGAATGAACACATTAGCAAAACAAAACCTCGATGTGCTTGGCGTATTGGCAGGTACCCGTGCCCTCACTAGCACAGAGTCTTTCGGGTGGCATTCCGAGTTCCTGAGCTCCATTTCGCTCGAGCCACGAGTGTTGTGCACGTCCGCACTGACAGTGCGACACAGTGTAACGAGCTAGGGAGCCTTGCAGGCCCGATATGCTCTGTGTACTTTCAGAGTGAGAGGTGACGATCTTGCGAAAGACTCATCTCTGAATTCTAGCCTGATGAATCATCTGCGATAATGCATGGGAACCGCCGGATGTTGTGACTTTTTACCTAGCACACCGGACCGGTTCGTAAGGCCGTGCTACTGGCATGCTGGCTGGGAGAGGGTCGTATTGCTCGATCATCGTGCGGGGTCGAAGCAAGAAGTGCAGAGATGAAGTCACGTCTCGGAATCAGGCGTTGCTGTACAGGCAGTGAGGCTACACCAGCAGGGCTCAACCGTCGTCAATCAGCTACTATTCATCAGTACAGGCTCGAGCGCACTGCAGTGGAAGTTGCTATCGATAGCTTGGGCGCCCTCTTTCAGCCGGTTACATGCGCTCGAGCTGCAGCACTTCCATAATACGTGGCGCCGGAGTAGCGATTCGGGCGAGTAGAAGTCTTGCTCGGGCGATCTATCTTCCTTGTTAGCTTGGGAACTCGACATAGATGGAAATGGAGTGAATGGAGTTATAGTTGTTGCACAAATACAGATAGTTAGTCGGCTTATCCATGCGTTTCTTAATTGAGCGTTTCCGCAGGGTGAGCGAGATGTGAGATGCGCTCAGCGGAGCGACGTAATTATCACAGAGAATCACCATGCTCCCGGGGAGCGAAAAAGAAAAAGATAATAGTACACAGAATATACTCACCTGTCATCATCATCAATCATCAGAATCAAAAATATCAGCCTTGGACTTGCAGTTGTGGGAGCGGGGTTAGTATCAGTTTTGGCCTTGTAGTCGTGCTAGTTGTCTAGTGTGCAGTGGTGGTAGTAGTCAGGTGCTGGGGGAAGCTGTGGTGGTAGTAGTAGAAGTAGATAATTCCTCGGAGGTGCGGATGCACATTACATTGAAGAAATACTCGATTATACGCTGACCACTGGGCTTCTGCAGAACTGCGAAGTTGGTGTCGGGAAGTCGGGCAATGAATGTTGCCGGTAACCAGCTGGAAGACAGCTTGTGAGCACGAGGGCGCCAGTAGTAGCAAGGATCACCAGACTTGAGCCGACTTGAAGGATGATCAATCGGAACCTGGTATCTTGTGGGACCATCATGGCGTTTGAGGTGAGGTAGTCGGGTCAGTCGTAGATACTGCCGGAGTGATAATGCCATTCCTTGACGGAGTTGTTGGACGGTGGTTTCATCCTTGATGGGGGCAATGATCAGTCTCTTGACGTACTGGATGGCTTCGTCAGAGTTGTTGTCGTTGAGAACCAGAGACTTGGGCAACATAGCATCACCATTACTGTGAACCATCATATTAGGCGTTACTCCTAGTCCTCAGTAGCGATTCGGGCGAGTAGAAGTCTTGCTCGGGCGATCTATCTTCCTTGTTAGCTTGGGAACTCGACATAGATGGAAATGGAGTGAATGGAGTTATAGTTGTTGCACAAATACAGATAGTTAGTCGGCTTATCCATGCGTTTCTTAGTTGAGCGTTTCCGCAGGGTGAGCGAGATGTGAGATGCGCTCAGCGGAGCGACGTAATTATCACAGAGAATCACCATGCCGGCGCAGTGCGGCATTGATGCATCAGAGATATATAAAACGGTCATTGAAGTGTCACATCAGAAAAGCTGATGATTTTCTTGATCGGCTTAACCACGTGCAGAGTCGTGAATATGGTCCATGTTATTTACCGCGAAGTGCGATCTGCAGTGCAGTAGTTTCTACGGGCAGTGAACCCTTTCATCGCTTGTCGTCACTAGGGTTGCATTATCCACTTCAAATGCTGAGAGCCGCGATACTCCACTCGGCGGTGTCGTGGAAGCTAGCCTCCACTTCTCCGTCACTGACATTCCCGTTGAAGAACAATCATGTGGAAATGAATTTCGATGGTCGTAACATAAGTCTTCTTGCCGATAGTGGCGGCTACAGGTCGTACCTGGTTTATGGTGGTTGGTATGAAAGCATCTACGGCCCCGATTCATGCAAGGACTCTCGCCTCGGGATGCTACTTCTGCCCTCCAACAGACCCATGTGACCTCGCCAGTTTGCGGGCCCAAAAAATTACACTCAGTTGGCTACGGTAGCGGACGTGTTATCAGATTCGTCGAACGGAGAGTGAGCTTGAAGTTGAGCAAGGGAAAGATCCGCAACTTACGGGTCGGCCTGATGATTGGGAGCTCACGCATAGAAGATGGAAAGCAACCCTTTGCTACCTTGGGACTTAGCATTCCTTCGTCCAAGCCGATTACAGAAGCTGCGATCCCTCCTCTGCTCAGCCAACTCGTGAGCGCCGGAGCGATCTCTGAGACTGCCTTCTCAGTGCGTGTATCTGAGTTCGGCGTTGGTATAACTGGTCAGTTGATCCTCGGCGAATCCGCAGCAAAGCGGGAAGATACGAAATCCTTTCCTCTCGGCAGCGTCCCGTGGTCTGCAGCACTCTTTGCAATACCAGGGTCTGGCGTCAGAGTGCAGAGTACGCCCCACGGTGGTCACGTAAGGGAGTTATCGATGAAGCGAGACTCTCTTCCGGTGGCTATTGATACCGGCTGCGATGTTACCACCGTCCCCAAGGAGGTATTCTCGATGATATGGGCAACTATTGCATCGACGTTCGGCCATCAACACGTTGCAAGCAGACCGTCCACGCTCCATCCCACCAGCTTCCACCATTTGTATGCTCGCATCGATCCTAAAGGCTGGATATGGTTGCGCAGGACCATGACCGAATACCTTCCTCGGATTATCGTTCAAGGTGCCGCGGGATCTACTTTTGAGGTGGATTTGAGGTATCACTCGAATTTATGTGAAAAGAATGGTGTCGCCTTCTGATAAGTGCGGGAGGTTCCCCTGATGCCTTTATTCTCGGTGGTCCTTTCCTAGCACAACACGACGTCTACGTTAATCTCGATCGCAAGGAGATCGGCATCTCAACCCCTGATAGGCCTGTAGTGAAGCAGTTCGCGTCTCACGAGTCATGGGACCAGATGCGGGCACCGCCCTGCGGTCGCCGAGCTCAAAGCTGTTCCACGGTCGCCACGCGAAGGTGCATTAAACGACCAGTACGCAAGTGAGTCAACTATCAGTTATTCCCCGCAGAGCAGCTCTGATGTTTGTGGTATGTACATGATGTTGCTGTAGCTATGCTTGTCTCGTTCGAGTTATTGTGGATACTCCGCGCTAATGGGATGGACACCGCCATTTGGGATGTCGTTCGTTTTCGATAACGATCAGAAAAGTGTACAGTCACTTCTCCCGGAGATGGAGTGAGGAGTCCCCACTCTAACTTTGGGAAGATCTTTCCCTTGGGAAGGAAAAGCTCGGTTTCTAGAGGTTGTGGAGGTTTCTCAGGATTATGACAGATCGCGTGCGTCCCATCTATACGTTCATGACGAGAAGTCACGCGATCCAATGCCCCGCTCCATTAGACTTCTCAATCTCACTCTGCCCTCAAACTGCAGAGACAAGCGATCAGCTACCGACTTTATTCGGGAAGTTCGTCCCGACTAGTTTCCGCTGCATAATTTCACGATACAGGTCTCTCCAAAGCTCGAGCTGACACAGCTCGACAGAATTCAGATCACTGTTGCTGACCTGTTCAACGACCATGCCAACTATCTCCGCCACTTGAATCCACTTACATCTCGATCATTGCTACCGAGATAGGGTGGGCATCTCGGCACCAGGGTTTATTCTGATTTCAGTGTCCTCTGGAAGTAGCACGCTGTGGAGGTAGCACGGAACTGCAGTATAAATGCATGGATCGTTGTGCTGGCCCTAGGGCCTAGGGGCTGCACAATTGAGCTGCTATTCGTCACTATTGAGAACGTTATAGCTGTTGTCTGAGGCATACAATGACTGGGCCCACGGATACGCCCACGTCACCCGCTTCCCCAACATCATCGGATCAGCTTCTGAGGGACATCCTCCAGGAGGAGCTACCCATCCTCCCCTCGGAGGGCGAGATCGGGTGAATCCAGTGCACAGTTCGACGGATGACCCCGAACTTCAGGCAGACTGCTAGCCCACTGGATTCTCGAGAGAAAGAAGGGTTGGGCATGCAATCGGGTTCCACATATGGATATCCGGGAGGGCCACCGGGGACCAGCTCAGATCCCCTAGGCGTGCCTTCGATGATCTCGAGCCCAGCGTCAACCCCAGGGGGCCGACGAGCTCCTCGTCGGAGCAGGCGTACGTTCCGGGAAGCCACTGTGCCGGTCACATCGATGCCCTCTTCAGGCAGCTTGGAGCCGCTGGTCCCCTCGTTCGTTCAACCACCCTCAAGTGAGCCCCCATTGCGCTCATCATCTCCCTCGATCCTCCGTCGAGACGACGGAACGGCAGGTGAGATAGTTTTGTAATTACTGCTTTCATCGATGTTTTCCCTGGAGCCTCTGATTCATCCATAACCCTGGAGCTACACAACCAGCTAGCGCTCACTAGAAGCCGCTGTCAGGAGCTTGAACACGCCGAAAAGGTGAAGGAAGGCTACGTCGTTGAACAAAGGCAATGTAGCACAGCCGGTGCTTTCTAGATACAGAGTGCAGATATCAGCTCCCTCCGTGCATCAAATATGGCGTTACGAGCTGAAGTCAACAGCGCCCAACGGCAAGTGGCGATGTCGGACGTAAGGCGCCACTGGTGTCCCAGAGCTAACCGGACTGTGCCCTGCCGTCAGGAGGAGGTCCGGTCACTCCGTAAAGCGCTTAGATTCGACATCGCGATCGCTCGCGGATCTGGTGAGTTGTGAGCAAGCTTTTTCCTGTGGCGTTATCGAAACTAGCGTTCCCACGTGTTCTTGACGGCTAGTGCCTAAGAACTACGCTAGCAAACACACAATGGAAGTGAGTATCTCAGAAAGCGGCGAACGCGGCACTCGAGGCGCAGAACAGTGTCCTATTGCACAGCAGATCGGAAGACGTCGAACGCGTCATACAGGAGGACAGGATGACGAGCACCAGTGATCGCCCAGTGGCTGCAATGTGGGGATCCTCCACGATTCTTCAACCGAAGGCAATAGCCGCAGCAGGGCAAAGTGGCGTGCAGACCGACCCTCTTGACGACCAAGAATCGCGGCAGCTTAGAATTATCGACGACTTGAAGCGGAAGCTGGTGGATCGTCAAGAACGTGAATCAAAACTCGAGATGTCCGTGCGACAGGAGGATGGGGTTCCCTTAGAGTACGTTATCAGATTCTGGCCTGGAATCGATTTCCTGAACCGTCATGCCGCTGCAGTGTCCGACGGCGAGGGGAGTGGTGATGGCGGTGAACTATGGTTGAAAGTCCTTGCTCATCTCGATGGGAGAATCCGAGAGTTGGAAGAGGAAAATCGCACTTTTCGAAATAGAGAGGACCGTGTTAGACATCTACAGGTGGGGTAGGGGTCGCGAAGACGATGACAGCGTTGTTGTGGTAGAGAACGGCGGCATGCAAAGTTGACGGTTCGACAGTGCAGACCCTCAACGAGCTACAGCAGCAGCTTCGCATCAAGAGTGACCTCATAGAGAGCTTGGTATGTTTGGAATTGTTACTACCGGTACTCGAACGATTCACCCTGTGAGCAGGTAAAACGGCAGGCTAACACCTCCACATTCGATGCTGAGTTCAGCCGAGGTGACCAGAAGTCACTCCGAGCTCTTCTACTACAACCCGTCAACGATGAAGATGCCGACTCTGGTGGTCCAGGCGCTGTTCGTTCGTTTCTCTACGCTATGCCCTTGTCAGATTCCTCGATACCACGCATGATTGAGTTCGCCTCCATGCTGACGTACGAGAGGGACAGAAGGCGACAATTAGAAGCCTTGCTCGAGAAGCAGGTGAGACTGACTCTGGCCGGCATCGCTGTTCGAGGACTGCGCGCCAGCTCGGGCTGCTGCTTCAGATCGCAGCGACAGGGTCCGCAACTGCAGAATGTGACTCACTGAAGGCGTCAGAGGCGTGTCTATTGGCGGACTTCCGATCTCTGGCCAGCCAGGCACTGGGCATAGTCCGCTGTGTCGGAGGGACTATCGGCCTCAGGTATCCCTCTTGCTTCGACAATTGCACACTGCCACTGTGGCTCATCATGGCGGTGAAAAGGGACGCCGGACGCGCACCGAGGCAGAAGGCGCGAAGTTAGTTCATCCCATCATCGGGATTTCCGTTCGTGAAGCTTCTCTCAGGGCCCTCCAGTCGCTACAGAGACAGCTCAGCAGAATTGTTCAGCGCGTTGATGCCCGCGGGTCTAGCTCTCTCGGGTCGAGGGGTAGCTTCCCATCCAGTGGGAGTGGACTGAGGTATGGAACTTTACTATCCCTCGTTATAGCACTACGCTCAGCCTCCTCGGAAGTCGATCAACTTCAACCCGAGCTAGCCACGCGGTTTCTCGCACAGTAGGTTCACCTTAGTCACACACATCGTCACCCACTGTCCAGAGCAGGTGACGAGTCGCAGTGCTGGCGGTAGTCGAGAAGGAGACCCCGATCTTAGCGTGGCGCAGAGGATCTCGCTGAAGGTAAAGCGTCTCGAGGCTTGATCGTGGCGTAGCTCTGTGTTTGAGGGGAAAATTGCCATTCTCCCCTCTTTCATTTTAGGCTGCGAGCTCTACATCCCCCGCCCGTCCTCAACGAGCTACAGTCGGAGGCTCACTGAACCGGCGGTCTTGGTCCTCGGCCAGCGAGATGTTCCGTGCCTTATGAAGCCCATGTCATTCGGTTCCGTATGCCGTACGTGTGACTGTGGCTGCGCCCTGCCATTGCGTTATCGAGTGGCTCTCGAAGGGAACCTTTCCAAACAAGACTATAACACGACTCAAGTGGATGAAATGATAACATGCGGGACATCATGGTATAATAGCAGCTTCATGGGCCGCACCCTCGATGCGCGTGAATATCCCAAACAATCGTATACCTCGATAAACCACTCCGTTGGGGTACTCGGTGACGGTGACACCAGTTAGGGTGGGGTTGAACTCCACCTGCCATTCGACAACGCCTTGTTCGAACCCCAGCTTGAGACGATTTTCCGCCCATCGTACTGCAGTGGCCAGGCCTAAATTATCCGAGTAGATCTGAGCATAGGAAGCGTTCCGCGGTGGAGGATTAGTCACACGCTTGAAGTTGAGAGTATCGTACGGGTTGTACCGGTACGTGTCGAACAACTGGAAGGTGCTCGCGTGGACGCCTGTGAGGACTCTATCCACTACGAAGCCGATGGTAGGGCCGAGAGTTGGGGGAGGGCCGATCACCATACAAATCATGCCTTCTCGACCGACCGTGAAGAACTCCGTTATATTGGCGAAGAAAATATCTTCACTGCCAACCGGCCAGCCGCAGTTCAACGTACCAGCTTCCTCGAAGTATCGGAGGGCGTGCCTGACCTCTAGCGGGCCCTTCTGGAAGACACCGTAGTCATCCATGATGAGCCAACGTACCCCCGGCAAGGCTAACGCGTTGAGGATATCCGAGTGGACGTGGTCATATGTATGGGAAGCATCGATGAGCACAACTTCGATAGGGTTTATCGGCATCAACGTCGCCGCCCAGGAGGTGCTGTAGGCGTCGAAGGCGTGCCACTCGATGTTGCTCACATTGCCAGCGAAGAGCCGAACGTTCTCCATGGCAGTGAAGACGTTACCGAGGTAGTACTCCAGCACGATGACATGCTTGAAGGTCTTGGACAGCACCGCGGTAGTGTAGCCATGATAGATGCCCACTTCCAGGACCGTCCACTCGCGAGACCCGGCGAGTGGTGCAAAGAAGGCCGCAATGTCGCGTTTGAAAGTGGGGGATATTGTGATGCAGGACCGCTCGAAGGCCGCTTGTCTTTCTATAACACTATCAACATCCTCTAGGAGTGCTGATACCTCTTCTTTAGATCGCGTGGTGGCCTCGGCTGAGCTCTGTTGAGTCAGGAGGAGCCATGCATAGACAAGACGAGTAACAACCATCATCGAGGCTCTGATGATCATCAGATGAGAAGCAGGTCCCGCTGATGACGGGTCTACGTGTGCATCGCTTTGTATACAGCCCCCAAGGATGAACTGTCACGAACACGACACAGCATGAACGAAGACCAACCCCTTTTCCTTCTCCGTTGATAACGAATAGAATCGAGAATGTCAGAGTTAGCAAACGATTCAACTAAGTATGTCGATGTCAATGTAGGTCGGCAATAAATAAGAGAAGCAGCGGAGTAGGTGGGGGTAGGGTGCTAAGTCGATTGGCGACTGAGCATCAGCACCACCATGGAGGATGGTGGCCATCATTCACACAGACACGACGCAACTTACAAAATCTTCAAAATGAATTACTTTAGAATATCCACACGCACAAGAAAGAAAACAAGAGGAGAGAAAGCGGCACTTGTCGAGCTAGACGCTGAGCCGGGGGTCGTCGTCTCCGAACGACTGCGTCTCTGGGGTGGACGCGCTTTGCCGTCGGAAATCGCTGCAGAGTGCCGTGCTCCCAGTGAAGATATCATCGCCTGATTTGCCGAGACTTCAGAGCGGTCCATGAGTATAGGTGTTGCTCACCATATTTTCCAGTCGTTCTCCGAGGGGTGATGAGCTCAGTGACATTAAGGTAGTCGCTCTTCGGTGGTGCCAGGAGAGGCAGACGGCGCAACCTAAACGAGCCTCCAACCACTGCCGGCATCAGCCACCCTACGCAGCCTCTATTTTATCCCGGTTCTGCAACATAATTTCGCTCCGTCTATACCGACGCCCAACCGCTGCCGTAATAGTCCCGCAGGCCACCGAGAAGGGCTCCTTGACCAGCTCCACGTCGTTGACTCGATACTTGTGGCCTTTCGGTAGTACGTCGAGAGGTAGCCGCTCCATCTCCTCTGAAGGGTGGGGGCTCCTGTCCCACCCTCCACCACAGGCAACCTACTCATTATCCTCATCCTCAGCCAATCAGACTCCAACAGCTCGTCCACATGGAAGAGTATCTCCGCCTCCGTGGCCCACTCCTTGGCTGCCTGCACGCATGGCACCTGAGTGGAGGAGGCAGTCCCGAGTGGCCCTGCTGGTCGGGAACTCACGACTAGGGCTATCATCGTCTCAGCCTTGGAGGAGCCGAAGACCACACACTGCTCGATGCCACTGCCTGTTCAGCAGACACTGTTGGAGGGAATAGTGACGGGCTTACAATGCTTCTCATAGGCCTGCTCCACCCTACTCGCCGACACCATCCGCCCGTCCCCGAGGTCCAACTGGTCACAGATCCTCTCGTCAAACAACTGATCGACGGCGCGGAGCAATACCCCCGCCACGAGGAGGTACCCCTACCTTCACAGCCCCTGCAGGGAGCACCTCTACTATATCTCCTGGTATGAAACCATCCAGCGGAATCTGAGGCGAGCCAGAAGACGTCGACAGGTCGCTCGATGCGGGAGAAATCTACCAAACCGCAGGCGTGTTGCCGGTGGCCTTCTAAAATAGCCCGGGGAGACGCTGTTGCCTCTAACGCCTAAGACCGGCATCCACGATACTCCGGTGTGGGCTCCCTCGCCTACAAAGCTCTCCTCGGGGCCTCAACTCGCATGTCTGGGCATCAACATGGGCTACCGAACAGTCACGAATACCACATTTATCGGAAGCATCAACCTGAAGCAGGAGGAGGGCCTGTCCTTCATGAGGAGACCTTGTTATGGTACCAGTCTCATGTCCAGACTGGCGATAGGACCCCCAGCCAGCCCGCAGCGGTAGTCGGCCTCGCTGGTGAGGAGGGCAACACCCCCACACTCGGGTATGGTGAGGCAGTTGACCACAGCACACCGCAGGGAGGTCTGCTGAAGGAAAGGCAACAGCCTACTACTACTGTAGCCTGTCGGAGCTGCAGGGGACGTACCTTGAGTGTCTGATGGAGTTTTATGGGAAGAGGCCGGCCACCAGTGATGACCAGTCGGAGTCGACCCCCCAAGGCAGCTCGGTTGGCCTTCACTGCGGAGGGGCCTGAGCAGGAGACCATTGCCCAACATCAACAGCAACAACAACAACAACAACAACAACAACAACAACAACAACAACAACAACAACCAGCAGCAGCAGCAGCAGCCTACTCGGGCGTTCGAGAGCGGAGGTGGTTCGGCGACCGGGTCTCCGCAGCCAGGCAGGCCAACGACCTTTGGCCCCTCTCTTCGGTAGTATGGCATTGATGAGGCAATCTACACAGGGTGGTGGTGGACGAGAATACACCCGTCAAGGGTCTACCTAGGCCGCTAGGCTCGCTGATGATGACTGTTGGCTGCAGGGTTGCCATCTCCGATACCATTTGGAATACTGCAAAGTGTGGTATTATTGACAGCGCGTCTCCTTCTCCCCCTCAACTCACCAGCGGTGGTGCGATCCTTCTGCTGACAGCTGTTGATGTCTACGAAGCCTTTGCAGCTGCCAGTGTACATAGCGAGGTAGGTGATGGTCCGATCGAGAGGCTCCGTAGAGGGTAGCATAGAGGCGATGCCTAGTCGGAAAGGGCTAGGTCTCACCGAGGCTGGAGGGAGGGGCTTACAGTCCTGCGGGGTGAGCTGTACAGCCGGGCCGCCACCTCCCCCCTCTCGGGACTCCGTGAGGGCCCCTATGGTGGCGATACAGTTCCGATGGGTGACCATGACGCCTAGGGGGTCTCCGGTGGAACCTAGAAGGACACCTCATAAGCTCGGGCCGCACCATGATCGTGATGCCGACCCCCAGTGTAATAGATGAGGGCCACATCAGAAGGAGCTGAAGGATAGGGTGAGAAGGGCTTCCCCTGGCCCAGGGCGATCACCTGATGAAGGCAATGGGAATGACAATGATGACGAGGAGTAAGGCTTACGTAGGGGAGAGTGAGGACCATGATCTCCATAGCCTCTGCCTGGGCCAGGAAGGCTGGGTCGATGTCACGTCGGTTGTCGGCGTCAATGACCTGAGTAGGGCTATGGTTGTGGTGGTAGTAGCATGCTTGGGAGGGGCCTCACGATGATGCACTTGATGTGGGCTGCTGATCCACTGCATTTCAGGGCAGACTCGAGCCTTGTCCTAGTGACGAATAATAGTGCCATGCGGGTGTCGGATATTATATAGGAGATCTACCAATGGGGGACTGTGCGGTAGGATACTACTACTGCTGGTACTGCTTACCATTGCCGGGGACATCTCCTCGTGCAGCGGTACCACCGTCACGCCTGCTGTGTGACAGGCAAACTCAGTGAGGACCCAGTTGATGCAGCTGGTGGCGTAGATCCCTGAGAGGTAGTAGTAGCGGGTTGGGAGTCGGGCTGGTGATGACGATGTTCATACCCGCTATCCGGAAGAGCATCTTGTAAGGTTCGTCGTCGAATGGTATCTTCTGGCATATACCCAGCTGTTGGATACCACTCGCCAGACGTGACACTTGTGTATCTCGCAAAGAAAGAGGACGTACCCAGTGTACAGGGTCGTCAACCTACAGAAGTCGCGATAGGCCATGAACCAGTAGTCTTCGCCACGCCTTGTGCCGAGGAATGGTCTGTCGCCGTGCATGAGTCGTGCGAACCTGAGACCCCACGGGGGTGCGGCTGCTGTAATGCAATGACCATACTCGAGTAAGCCAGGCAGGGTGGTGAGCTCCGGAGCCATCATGGGCACCGATACGAGGGAGTCTGATAAGGGCGTGTGCTCTGATGACGACGGCTGGTGGGTATGGTTGTTCTACTCTTGCACAGCACATTCCGGTAGATGCTAGTGGAAGCGTCATCCGAGGGTGGTAGTAGTGGCAGGGAGTACACTGGGTCCGTAAACTGCCATGTGGAGGCCCTGTCCTCAGCATTGCCGGGAGGGTAGGCGTCACTGACGCAAAGCCCCATGGGAAAAGGAGGGAATGGGGGAGATCACGAAGAGGAAGATGCCGACGGCTACTACATGAGTGTAATTCCTACAACGGAATCTGATACTCACTCAGAACACAGGTCGGTGCGGCACCACGAAAAACGTGGGCACCATGCAACTATACACGTGCCACCTTGGATTCCCAACGAGCGGCAACAGCAGCAGCAGCAGCTGGTGCTGGTGGTGGTGTTTCAACCTACCCTAAGGTAGCTCCACCAAATTACCTCCGTTGAGGTCACAAACCATGATGGATGTCGAGGCGACTACCCGTTGTATCGAAAGGTACCCGCGGGTGACTAGTACTTGATCAGAACGCATTGTGGCGCCTCTAGCGGGGGCCCCACCCCCGACCGACCACCGTATGGTTACTTCAACACAACAGAAGCATGCGGAGGCATAACATGCGTATCCACTCGGATCACTTGGATATCAGCTGAAGGGTTGCAAAGTCCACTCCAGCCAGCACCCCAGTCTCGCGTATCCGACCCCGCTCCTCCGGCGTTAAGAATCTGCTGATAGTCCGGGCCACGGGAGGGTCTCGAAAAAGTGCCTCCAGGATTCCTCTCGTCACTCCCTCATCACCAGCATGACCAGCCTCCACAGCACCCCGTACAGCCTCTAGAATGCACAATAGCACTTCTGCGTCAACATACTCCGCTTTATCGGAGCCTTTCAACGCCTCTACCACCCGGGCAGGCCCCAGGTCACACAGGAGCTCCATGCGCTCAGCATCAGTCCTCGCTCGTCTAAGGTTTCTCTCAAAGTCCCGAGCTCTAATTCTAGGCCCATTCGCGTCCACAAGTGGCGAAGCCTTCCCTCGTCTATTCTCCTTCCCGTTGAGAGCCCTATTATGAGTCTGTTGCCTGGCTGGTCTACTAAACTCATTCCTCGCTATTGGGTTGAGCTCACACGTCGCTACTATATCCTGGAACTCCTTGTAGGAGCCACTGCTGTATATGGCCCGCTTCTTAGCAGCATCCACAGTGGCATGCTTCCAATCGGCATACTTGCTGGCCTCGACCTAACGATCGGACCTCTCCAGGCTCCAGCTCGGTGTCTTCATACTACCTCCTTCTTGACGGCATCAAACGACTTGGGTTTTTGTGCAGTTTCTCTTCTTTTACAATCGGCATGACAGCAATGCTGCACGAGAGGAGTTCACCCGTAGGGAGAAGTTACAAACACAACAACTATAAGAAGCGTGAAGAAAAAGAGCATCCCGGTGGATCAGCATCAATAATGCTACTATTCGCCCGCTGCTGCTGTTGTCTTGATAGACTACGAGGCCTCGTCCGATGCCTCCAGCAGCTCACGCCACTTGCTTCTGTGCGGTGACCTCGTCCCAGAAGACAATCATGGGGTCCCGCTTACAGAAGGATCGGACCTGAGACGGGTATATTGCTCGGTGATGATGGTGGTGGTATTACGGCAAGGGCTAGGTTATCGGTATCCTCGAACATGCGACCATGGCAGCCGGCCCTGACCGATTCTGGCACCTTATCCTTACCGCCATACACAGCAGCCTTCAGGTCCTATACAAGATGAACACTACAATGGATGAGTAGGGGGAGGAGTGGTACTGACCTGAACCGTGGCTGTGGCCTGTTGGTACACAGGCTTACCGTTACTCCATGCACCATACTCCTTACCCCACACGGGCACCTTCTTGGTAGTATCGGGGGTAACATTACTATCAGCTACATACACCCGGTACTTATACTGATGATCAGCACGCCAGCGCACCCAGAAGAGGAGGGCTGAGGGACAGCAGGAGTGAGAGGAAGAGGGGGAGGGGCTGCTTACCTGGGTAGCCGAAGACCAGTACCCACTTGAGGTTACTCTGGGAGTACCAGAAGGTGTCGTACAGTCTGCCCGCTCGGAACTTGAGGCCATCCCGAAGGAAGGAGAAGGCAAAACGTTGGGAGGTTGACATTGATAGTCGGGAAAGGAGCACCTCACAAAACTGAGAACTCCGTCACGCGCCACTTAATTATGCATCCCATGAGCGCAAGTACTCGATGCGTGAAAGAAACAAGTACGTTTTGGAAGGCTCTGCGGAGAGCGTTACTGCTCATCTCCTTGCTTCCGCTTCTTCCTCTTGTTGCTAGCCTTGGGTTTCTGGAATGCAAACTCCTCTCGCATGCTAGCAAGGTCCTTGAAGGCTGCTAAGATCTCCGCCTCCTCGTCACCGTTCTTCCCACAGATCTTGGCCACCTCCTCGGGGCTCTCACCAGAGTCCACAACTGAGGGAGAGGGCCAACTCAGTAGACATCTCAGCAGTACGCCCTACCTCCAGCCCTCTCCTCTATTATACTGCCCTCTGACCCCACATCATCATCATCCATTTCTTCCTCTCCTCCCTCCTCATCTCCTTCCTCTTCCTTCACAACCTCATCGTCAATCGACAGCCGTCGTTTCTTCGTCTGCTGCACCTTAGGCGTAGGCACCTCCTTCTTCGCCTCCACCTTACCCCGAGAGTCCTTGGACTTATCATGGACTCGTATCCGATAGGTTTTCTTAACCTAACAACCACCCTCCAAACCCCTCCCCCTCTTGTCTACTACCTCCTCTTCCCATCCATCCTTCTTCAACTTATACAACATTAGTGTACATCGGGCGTCCTCTACAGAGCTATGAGCTCCCGTCTGAATCTTACGATCCAGGTAAAGCTCAGTTAACCTAGGTTGAGGATGAAGAGAAAATACTCATACCACACCATTACTTCTTCAGGCTGGGCACCTTCGTGGTTAGCCCCTCTGGTCGAAGGCCAGGGTATATACTGGTATCACGGATAAGTATAGAGTCTATCTTGTCCTTGAGATCGAGGATCTGACGCGGACCAGCGTGGGGTGACACGACAGACACCACCGAGCACTGACCTCGAGGTCATGGTGTATAGCATGGCCAACAACAACCTTCTGGTTGAGTAGTATACTAGCAGCCTTTGCCTTCACTTCCTCAGCAGGCTGCCCAAGTCTACTAAGAGTCGCCTCATCCAACCCCGTGACTTGAGTACGATAGTCGGTAACCTTCTTAGTAGGCCTTACCAACGCATCCAGTAGCACCTGTAGAGAGAACTTACTGCCAGTGGACGATTGCCTTCCTAGTACCTTGCCGAAGTAGTTGACGATGCTGGCTCGAGCTAGGATACTCTCCTTCCCTTCAGGGCCAGTACCAACCATTTCGCAATCAATAGCGACTATATCTTTGGTGGAAGGGAAGGTGCTAGAGGCCATCAGCTGACGAGGTCTCAGAGGGGCCTTAGCGACCTTAACCTATATTAATGATGGTGACATCACTGGTGTAACGAGAGCTCCTACCTCATGCTGTTGACGCCTGCCTGGCCGTGTTTTGATGTTCTGTTTAACCTTGTCCCATGATGAGCCACTACTGCCCTCCTCACCCTTCTTACCGCGACTGTTACGGGGCTTGTAAGGCATGGTAAGAGGAATAGGGATGCAAGATGCAGAGGAGATGATGGCGTTGAGGAAACGCAAGATAGGCAAGTTGAGCCAAGAGTGCCAACTTTCTCAAACCACAACCTTGTCGTTGTTGTTGTTGTTGGCATGCGAGTATTGGACGCCTGCGAGCATGAGCTGTTGAACTGGGAGGTGATGGAGATACTGGATGAGGAGAGGAAGAGGTTAGAGGAGGTAGTAAAGGCATGAGGGACGGAGTTGTTAATGCTGCTAGCCAGGAGAAGGCGGCTGTACTAGCGTCATCATCGCCATCGAGTCCAGGGAGCTCTGAGGGCGGCGGCTCGCCGAGGGCTGCAGTGGGGCCTGTGGAGGAGGAGGAACCCTCACATGATAAACTGAGAATGTACGGGGACAGGTTATAGGGAGTTGCCACTGAGTATCCTCTCAGGGAGAATCTTTTCAAGAGGTTGAGCTCGTATCTTGTGGATGAGTTGCATACTAGTAACCTTCGTCAAGATCGGATACCCAAGGTAATAGCCCGAGATCATCTCCCCTCACTCATCTCCCATCGTAGGCCCTAGATCTCCTCAACAGCCACGGCCTGCCTCATCAGTGCTCCTGTGAGCTTCTCAACAACACCAAGCTGTGCGCTAATAGTGATGTTTACGTATACACTGCTATTGAGTCGGTCCCTAACGTTAGTGAGGAGGTACTACTACCAAGTGGATACAGCTGGGTATACGCTCGTCTTATCATTTCAGACCCTGGAGGCGGCTCATAATGTTGTTAAGTTTGTGCTCGGCTCCGATGAGGTTAAGGAGGAGGACATGGTCGGACCTATGGGGCTCCCTGAGGATACCGAAGACCACCAGGCCAAGCGGCCACGCCGGACGTCTAACCGTAGTGATGGCTGATGTCCTCGGAACGTTTCTATTGAGTGATGGATGTGGCGTTGGGAGGGTGTTGTGGTAGGAGACTGCCTTGTGATAGATAAGTCTATTACAGAAATAATGTCAGACGTGCAAGGTCAACTGGGAGATGAGCAACTCCTGGAGGAGGGCGTGCTTCCTTCTGACTACCATCAACATACACTCCTACCTACTATGGTAGTTGGGTTCATATTATTATGGGCCCTGGCCGAAGGGATGGCCTACATCTGGTAATAGTAGTAGTGACAGTGCTCTTCTTTTCACTATGGGTTACGTTGTCAAATTCCTCCCACTCTGGGCTGCAGCTGCTGAGGGCAGTTACCTCCTTATGGTACCTCGTCCTCGCCTGACTACCATCCCCTCTCCTCTATCGAGCCCCTTTCCTGTGTAAGGTACCGACGTCGTTTAGCTCTCCGTAATGCTACACCCGCTGTCATACCCGTGGTGTCGAGCGAGCAACGAGACTTTGTTTTCAATCATGTATTGGATCTGGGGCAGTATTACCCAGATGGAGTGTGGCGGTTGCTGAAGGGATGGTAGTAAAAGAAGGCAGCTGGGCTCTTGATTAGCTACCGTTCGCTACGGGTGGCACTGTGAAGCCAGCTCATATCTTTGGGAGCGATGGTCCACTAGGAGTACTGCTGAGGGAGATACTTGAACTCGCTCCGAGGGCTCTCATTATGATGCCGGTTGTCTGATTATCATTCTCAGGTTTTATCCAAGTATAGCACAGCAAGATCTACGACAAGACAATTTGAACGAGATGTTAGCGTGGGCCTTTTGTTATAAGGACACTGCTGTAACAACCACAGTGGCGTCGTGTAGCCGACAGGCACTTCCCTTCAGGATCTCACTGCATCGGAATGGCGTTGGGTTGAGAAGGCTAAGGGCAAGATCTATGATAAGTATGGATACAGTCCTAAGCCAGGCAGAGCTGATGTAGCATCATCATCCACTGATCATTCCCTCCCTAGCGACAGCTGTTGTGCTGGTATCAGGTTAAGACTGTGCGTAACACCATCGATCCAATAGTGTCCAACTACCATCCCTTATCGTTCTATTGTGGTGTCTACCTAGCTAAGGCCTTCGGTGCTGCTATACTGCGTCTTAGAGGCTATCACCATTACAGTAGTGGTAGGGTAAAGTACTGGTACCGGTCTCAGCCAGCTTTAGAGGAGACCTTGTTGGACCAGGGTGAGAGCTCCCAAGAGGTCTTCGTATTCTTCCATGGTATTGGTATCGGTCTCGTCACCTATCTCACCATGTTATTCAAGTTGCACCAGCCCACCCAATTCCTCTTCGAGATGCCCTGGATATCGATGAACCCTCTAGCAGAAGTTATTCCTGATGACGAGTATGCTGTTGATGTTAAGATGGCCCTCAAGGATCGCGGCGTAAGCGACACCCAGAGGGTGTGCTTGGCTGGCCATTCCTTTGGCAGTCTGCCCGTAGTATGGATCAAGCGTCACTGCCCTGACGTCTTCGATCGTAGTAGGGTGGTATTGGTGGACCCTGTCTGCATTTACCTCAACCTACCGGATGTCTGCTTGAACTTCCTCTACCGTAAGCCTCGTCGCTTCTTCATGCGCTTTTTACGTTACATTGCCTCTGAGGAGCTGGGCATAGCCTGCTCCTCTGCATAGGGACTTCTTCTGGATGCAGTCTGTTATCTTCCCTGGAAGAACTACCGGAGGATACTACTGTATTCCTATCTGAGTACGACCATGTAGTGCCAGTACATGATGTTTATACTGGCTGCCAACGAGCTGGGGTGGATACTAGGCTGTTGAAGGGCATAGACCATGGGTGGTATCTTGGTGTACCTGAGTATCTCAGAGAGGTCACTAAGGTCCTCAATGCGCAGTAAATCCTCACTGTCTACTATGTATAACAATCGGCCTTCCCTTCATCATTTTATATGCTGCCCCCTTTTGTATTATGAATTTCCTATAGCAGTTTCACCACCAGCAGCATCCGTCACTATTGGTAGTAGGAGTAGTTGCCATTTTTATTCTACTATCGATTAACTCTGTCGTGTTGAGCAGTCGTCACAGGGACTGGATTCGTTACAGCTGGGCCTAGTGGGTAGGTCTATCATCATCAATGTGGCGATGGTAGTGGCTTCCTGGAAGCGTACACTGCTGCCTTTCATAGTGGTTCTCTGGGCACTGGCCGAGGTGTTGTTCTATATCTGGTAGTAGTAGTGGTGGGTAGGTTGGTGTGGTATCGGGTAGGTAGGTACCGCAGGCATGTAGCCAGGCAGAGTGAGACCCCGGCAGTGGTGCCTGAAGTACCGGATGGCCATCGAGATTATGTGCTGGAGAAGGTGACTGAGATGCTAAAGCGGCATCCTGAAGGGCTGTGGCGCCTCTTGAAGGGATGGTAGTAGTAGCGAGGACGGCGGGAACACTCTGCTGGCAGCTATGGGAGAATTGGGAATCTTAGGGAAAACTGTAGAGTCGCTAAACTACTCGTACATTCGGCTCAGAAAGTTGTCTTGAGAACAGTAAGACTTTCGAATCAATGGCCCTACGTAGGTTGGGCTCTCTCGACTATTAAATTCGTCCATAATCTGTCGTCGATAGTCGGTAGTACTGGTCTCGAGGCTGATGATGGTGCTGCAGGTTCGAGCCAGGGGTGGAGCAGGAGGACCTCCGAGATGAGAATATATCCGAGTTCTTCGCCTGGGCCTTCTACTACAAGCATCTGGAGGTCATCACCAACCTCGCACAAAGTACCTCATGGTGGCCTTCTCCCAGGCACTGGACTCGTCGGAGCTACAGTGGGTGGAGACTGTGAAGGAGCGTGTGGCAAGGGATCATAGCTTCCCTATAAAGCCAGGCAGGGGCGATGTAGTATCTTCTCCATCGACGGGCTTCGATAGGGCAGTCTCAGGTTAAGATCAATCGTCAGACTCTAGATCCGGTGATGGCTGTCCATAGACCATTTGTATTCTACCTCGCCATCAAAGGCTTGAAGCTCCTGGGGTCCATAGGCTTGCGCTTGCTGGGTTACCGTCACTATCGTATGGGTAAGGTAACCTACTGGTACAAGAGAAGCCGTACTGAGAAGGCAGGCGAGGAGGCCTTAGTGTTCTTCCATGGCCTGGGCATTGGAGTCACCACCTACATGCCTTTCCTACCCACCTTCACAGCAGGGACGCACTTCCTCTTCGAGCTGCCCTGGGTATCGATGGACCCCTGGGCTGAGGTTATCCCAGCAGAGGAGTACGCTGAGGGCGTTGAGTGTGCCCTCAGACGACATGGCGTTCCTGAAGGTCATCAACGCCTCTGCTTGGCTGGCCACTCCTTCGGCACTTTCACTATAGCGTGGCTCAGGCACTACTGCCCCGATCTGTATTCCCACTGCCGTGTGGTATTGGTGGATCCAGTGAGTATCCATCTACAGCTACCTGACGTCTGCGCCAACTTCCTCTATAAGAGGCCTGTTCGTCCCTTTGCCAAGTTCTCCGGTACATAGCCTCGCAGGAGATGGGCATAGCCTGTTGCCTCTTCCGGAACTTCTTCTGGATGCAGTGTGTGATGTTCCCCTGTGAGCTCCCCGAGGGGCTCAGTAGTCTTCCTCTCCGAAAGAGATCATGTGGTGCCTGTGAAGGATGTCTATGCCGAGTGTACTGTGAGAGGAGGGGTCAAGACTATCATATTGGACGGCATAGACCATGGCAAAATACTACTACGATGGGACTACATGAAGATGGTTGCCAAGGCTGTTAATTCAAGGCCATCTTCATCAACTTTGTATCAGTTGCATTGATGACAGCATCCACGTTTAGTGTCAGGGCTGGGCCTTCTACTGTTGGACCATGCGAGGCCGCCCAGATCGTCATTGTCGTTATCATCAACTACCCCATTTTGCACCCTTCTTGAACCGTCTTGTAGGCCAGCTTGGACTATCGTGTTGAGTCTTGTCGACGGGTCGTTGTTCCATCGGTTTATGCCACAGTTTTTTCAAGAGATGCCCTTCACCATGTCCCCACCTCGTAGACGACACTATGCGGCGGTGGACGACAGCAGCGACTCCACAACAGCCTCCCCCAAGGCAGAGGTGCCCCCCTACGAGGCCCTCCTGCGAGGCTCCAGTAGGGCTTCCCACGCTGCCATGGGCCCGGGAACCGTGAAGAAACGCCGACAGCAACAGGTTGGACAAGGGCAGACCTTGCGGTCCAAAGATTCCCTCTTATTACAGATACAGCGGATCTTCCGTGCCCTCGCAGCTGAGCCTGTCATCGACCTCCATGAGCTCCAAGTGTTGGCCCACTCCCCCTTCGGGTTCGTCAACTCCAGTATACGTCGTAGCGTGTGGTCAGCCTTGCTTGGGCTCTCGGCGGCGGAGTCCTCACCGGCACGAGAAGAGGAGGGAGAGCTCCCCTCACTACAGGAGGTAGAGAAGTCCTACCCTGTCATCAGTAGAGACGTTGCGAGAAGCGGCAACTCCTGGAGGGGCCAGGGCTCGGCCATGCGGCCTGAGTATACGGAAGAGGAAGCAGCGGGCCTTGGCTGCGGTATTGGTGGACGTAGTTGGCAGACACGAAGGCCATCTACACTACTACCAAGGCCTTCATGATATAGCGTTGGCACTCCTTGAAGTGGAGCCCAGTAGGCTATCCCCTGCCTACCGCTCTTCCCCCAACTCATCATCATCAGGTACCTCTCGCTGTTGTGCTATGCTGGATCGCCTGTGTCTGTTCTACCTCTCGGACTTATGCTTTTATCCCTTCCAATACGCCCTCCTCCCGGGCCTAGACCTTTCCTTTGCCCTCTTACAGGCCCTCGACCCCGACCTCTATCAAGCCCTCTGCAAGGCGGATATCCAATCCCCCCACTTCGCCGTCCCTTGGGTCCTCACCTGGATGGCCCACAACTTGCCAACACTGGAGATGTCGCAGAGGCTGATGGACTCCTTGCTGTCGAGCCATCCGGCGGTTATCTACTATTATGTAGCCTGCCTCCTCATCATGAATCGAGACGACATACTACAGGTGGAGCCTTTCGATATGCCCCATGTCCATCAATTCTGTCAAAACCTTCCTTCAACCTTGGATATGTCCTCGCTAGAGCGCCTTATAGATATGGTATGGCTGTGTGTAAGGGACGTGTTCCCCTTGCCGAGGCTCTTGAGGCTAAAGGCAGCCCAACGGATGCCCCGGTGTAGCTGCATATTTAGCAAGAGACTGCTGTGTCAAGTGGCCGATGAGAAGGACAGGGGTAACATCCAGAAGAGGAGGGCCAAGGAGCTTGTGAAGGACCAGCGAAGGTTCGTCACCCCTCCGCCTGGAGGTGAGAAGACATTTAGTGACCTCCGCTCGTCGACTTTATCTGGCCTGTGGTCAGGTAAAGGCTCCAAGTGTTTTGGTTTCACTACAGACATGAGGAGGGCTGTTCCTGTGGCAGCCGGTTGCCTCGGGGCTATCGTCTGTGCTGCCGCTGCCGTGCTCTGGGCTACTACTACCACACCATCTCGAGATCAGGGTGTCGAGCTCATCATCAGCCCCAGTTGATGATAGTCATCGTATCATCACTCTCTACTGTCACCTTTCCATCCCTCCCTCTTCCTGTTGTGTAGTAATCACCTCTCCACGCGCAATGGTGTTTGTTCTCGCCCCAATGCCAGAGACAGCTTCCGTCGGTAGTAGCAAGACTGTAGACGAAGGCTCGCTAGAGGACACCTTCAGAGCATTGGACAAACGTTGCCGCGAAGTCCCCGTCCTCTGCAAGGTCTCCGGCCTTCTCGGTGTTGAGCCGGGTCTGTTGACCTCAGTCCTCTTCGGCTGTAGTGAGCGGAGGCCTTCTTGTCGGCTGGGGGGCCTTCGTGATAAGGTGCTCTAGAAGCTGTCAGTGTCGTGGAAGTGATTGACTGTTAGCACGGCTGTGGCTGTGGTGAACCCTGCAAGGAGGAGCATGAGGGCCATCCGAGACTTCGAGGCTGATCCTGAGCACAATGGAAAGCAACTTGAGCGATGGCTTCAGTGATGGCCACCCCAGCCCATGTCCTTGGCATCAATTCTCAGGTACTGGGTTTGTCTCGGAGGTGTCCTCCTAGTAGAGTCCGATCAGCCTGAGCACTCTACTCTTCCACTTCCCTCTGTGGTATATATGTAAAGTGGCAGTACTACTCTACCTGCAGATGGACAAGTGCCCGGTAGGCAGGCCCTTGGCCTGGTATTCAGACATCTTATCGTCTTATGTATTCACGCGGCTGCTGCCCCTTCGCTGGAGCCCATGTTGTTGTCAGGGCCGATTGGTGCTGTACGAGTGGATCAGAGACATTACAGGAGGGCGTGGCGTCGAGATCGACTCAGTGACCGCGGTGGCTCGCTCGAAGGAGTCCCCATCATCAGAGTAGCCCATTGAGCCTTTGTGTTGCCTCCCTGTCCGCTCCTTGGGTGTCGGTGGAGAACTGTCCTCGTTGCTGATGCGTTACCATGTCCACTGCTTCGTCGCCCGTCGCTGACCCTGCCACCACCTCTGGCACGCGCATTGCACTCTTGCCACTACCGTACCACGCCCGCATCGCCGAGCACATAGAAGGCAAACTCCGAGGAGGCGGAGGAGCCCTAGTGGTTATGGGCCAGGGTCTCGGAGCGTGTGAGCTGGTAGGGGATAGCTCATACTCGCTAGCTGCCATTCACTGTCCAGACAGGTATCAGCACTACTACGACGCCTCCAATCCTGCCGCCCTGTTGGTGAGCCTCTGGTCCTCGTGATAAATGCTCGAGAGGGCGAGGCTGAGTGCATTGGGGCTACTCCAGTCACAGCGGATGTAGCACCAGCCCAGAGGGATGAGATGTAGGCGTTATCACAGCCCTTATATTCTGTTTGTTCAATACCACCATTGAAGATTACTACCAACTTTCCTTCGTTTCGTGCTTGGAGGCGGCATTCTCCAGGTACTTGGCCGGTGGGTGTCTGGCGATAACGAGTAGGATACTGGTAACGGATTTCCTCACCAATAGACTTACGACTGAGATCGTGGCCGGTATGGTGGTCCTCAACGCCCACACCACTTCCCACTGTGAGCAGTTCGCCTGTGAACTCTACCGTGAGAGGAAACAGAAGGGGAGAGGATTCATTGCGGCCTTCACCGACAATCCCGTTAGATGCCGAACCCTCATGAACGTTGAAAGTAGCAGTGGCGATAGCAGATCCAACTGGTTTAGGGATGGTGATGGTCAGGCCTCCTTCGAGAGCTCCAGATAGGGTCCTCATCGATTGTGTTGGTGCCCGCGCTTCCGAGTTGAAGTGATGGAGTCCTTCAAGCAGGAGAAGGACGAGACGGCAGCGGATGGCCAGCAACGAGCCGCTCAGGACGATACCACTGGCGTCAGAGTCTTGAGCAGTACGAAGGGCACCGTCACTGGCTCTGTGGTCGTTATCGCATCGATCTCTGTGGTATGATTTTTTCCCAGTACCACTCCCTGCCCAAATCGCGGAGGCTGAGAAGACTTTGAATACGATACTCGAGGCTAACTTTGAGGATATAGCTAAAAGTAAAGGAGTCATCGATGCTGGTAATAAGCCCTTCGCAAGCTATGATTATAGGAGGCGGCCTGTGAGGTGTCTGAGTACTGGTTGGTGAGGTGGTATGACTTTTCCTCAATCACTTTCCTTCTGCTCGTCCGTTGCCTTCAATTCCGTGAAGTGCGGTATGTCCTAAATCATTGTTAACCCTCTGATTTTATTGCATCCAAGATGGCAGGAAGAATTGCATTCCCGTCACCACTTCGTATGTGACCTCTTCTCCCTGTTGGGTCCAGGTATACCGATCTTCCCTCAAGGCCTGCCCAAAGGTGCCCTCCGTGGCCTAGCTGCCATAGATGAGTGGTTTACGCTCCGCCCTCAGCTGTCCTTGGTCGGTGCTCAACACCAGCAGGAGTGGTAGTGGAGTCCTCTATAGTAGGTATGGGACCAGCTGGGCCGACGGACGCAGAATATGATCAGGGACGCTGATGTGTTGGAGAGGCTCACCTACAAGCTGCGCTCGGGTGATGCCACTGCGGTAAGCATCCCTACACTACTTATCCTCGACGCTGGCTCTGTCCATCTCCCGTCACGCTGCTGTCTGCTCTCAGTTCTTCGTATCCCTCCTGGATGCTATATCAGCCCATCCTGATTCCCCCTGGGTGAACGCTGGAGCCACCTATAAGCTCATCAGCCAAGCACGCCAGAGACTGTAGGCCAACTCAAGGCTCTTCCTCCTCCTGCCCTCGCATGCCCTGCATTCTCATCCCTTCTGATCCGTCGATGGTCTGAGCGGAGTGTTCATGTTGTTCGACACCGCTATCCGGGCATATAGCTCTAAGAGACGGATCACCAATAAGTGATCCGCTAGGGAGCTATGATCTGCCTTTCCAACCCTGGTGATACGGACGATGGAGACCTGTGGACAGATACAACTTCGATGCGCGAGGCCTACACCTACACATAGACCCTCCTCCTAAATGGGCTATGCTCCAGAAGGCCATCAACGATGAAGGTGCTGATCATGATGCTGCTCTCCCAGCTACGCTCCGTCCCTTCCACCCCACGCATGTCTTCTCAGCGGTCCGAGTCCTCAAGGAGGGGCCATCATCCTTTAATTTGCCAGAGGTCAGAGTGGCTGTGGTGACCCACGCTCAAACCTCGTCGTACATGACTAAGACATTGGTGGACCGGGGTGAGGAGGATGCAGCCAGTGGGCTGCTGAGGAGGGTGTAGCACTGTCATGTAGGCCCCGAGGCAGCCCTGCTGCAGTCCTTCCAAAGCCTCCTCTACGAGATGCGCAGCAATGACTACTACAGACCTAAGCAAGCTGGATCGAATCTCGGTGAGGCTCTCCTGTGTGGCCCCTCTGACCCTCTGCCGGCGTACTATGGCTTTGGCAGGCATTCTCAAGAAAGAGGCAGACCTACTCAAGGAGGAGCTCTATAATATGCCCGAGCGGTGTGCTAACGTCTGCAGTCGCTCCCTGGAAGGGGATGAGAGATGTCATCGTGGATAATGGGGAGAACGGTGAAGCCTTGAGGAAGAGCATCAAGTACCCTTCGCCGTAGCTGTCGAGGCAGGCTGAGCTACTCCTCCCCTTGCTGTCAGTGTTATGGTCAACGTAGTGGATGCATTCAAGGGGGACGGGTATATGACCACCCGCCTAGCAGAGTTCCAGCCGAATGTGATACTCTTGTACGATGCGCCCAACTATACTGCCAATAAGGGTAGCGGAGCGATACACTTCCTACGTGAAGAACCGAGGAGGTAGGCCCGAGCGGCCCGACTCGTTCCGTCAGACACCCTCCTTCAGATCCACTGGTCCACACCGTCATCATACAAGTGCTGAATTCTCATGAATCGCGACGGTTAGCCCAGTCCGGCGTGCAGGAACAGCAGGCCTTCCACGAGCTCATCAGTATGGAGAAGACTGTGGCGACGTCCAAGCCCAAGGACGAATGGGTGCCCCTCACGGTCAGACAAACCTCGAGAGGGGTTCGAGTATTCCATGTATTTTAGACACCGGTTGGAGGGGTTGCAGCCGCCTCGTCACGGGCGGGCGGTCGGAAGAGGAAAGCGCGAGGAGGAGATGCGGCAGACGGTCCTCGTTGATGTTAGGGAACTGCGAAGCAACTTGCCATTGGAGCTCCATCGGAAGGGCCTTACCCTCCTACCAGTGAGGGGCTCCTATTAGTGAACATCATCTCTATCGCCTCCTCTGTCCAGTATACCCTACCAGTCGGGGACTTCATCCTCTCCCGAGACATCTGTATTGAGAGGAAGGCTCTACCAGACCTCATAGGCAGTCTTGCCAGTGGCCGACTGTACGCCCTCTCCTTCTACGGTTTCCCGCTGCAGTAGCTCTTTTAAGGTATCGTCAGGCAGTGAGCATGTCCTTCAACTACCGTATGCCCTCCCTTCTAGTAGAGGTACAGGAGACCGAGGCAGGGGCTCTGATGAGGGGTAACTCGGCCAGGATCAGCGACAGCGATAACATATCACGACTTGGTACTCGAGGGCTGCTGGGCAGGTCGACGCTTCGGTTAATTCCCCGTGATGCGACTCAGTTGCCCTGGTACTGCACTTCCCCAGTCTCCGCCTTATGTGGTCCCTGTCGGACAGGAGCACTGCCAACCTCTTCGTGGCACTCAAGGTGGGGTGGATGGTGATGGTGATGGTGGCGCTGCCATAGTCGGAGGCCATGGCGCAGGTGAGGGCCGTCCAACAGCCAGATCCAGTGGAGGCTATGAAGAAGAAAGTTGAAGGCAGTGTGGCTGATGAGACCGTCGAGGACGGAGGGCCAGGTGCTGATGACCGGGGGGAAGTTGCTCATCACTGCTGAGTGTCTCTCTACTGTAGTCCAATTCGACCTGGCATCGAAGAAGGCCCAGAGTGCCAATCCGGCCTCCACTAGGACTGCCGCCTCCGAGATCCTCTTGAAGTGAGCCCCGTCCTTTAGGTGGGTGTTGCGATGTTGTTGCTCCTCAGCTGCCCGGGGATAACACCCCATATCTTGACGGTACTGCGTAATTCACCAAAGGCTAATACTCTGAAGAAGCTGGTCAAGTTGAACGTGGAAACGATGACTGAACTGATGGTAGGATAGGCTCGATCCTCCGGCGATGAGGCCGAGTGCTGCTGTTTTAGGGGCCCTCGGCGGCCAAGACTTTTCATAAATTCGTCAATACTCCCTTCAAGAAAGAACTCAAAGATGTGACTTCAGAATAGAGTCTTCAAAGTATACTACTAACAGTGCAGTTTCACTTTCTTTGTCTCCAAGTTCCGCGGTGGAGTTGCCCAATGGAGGAAGGGGGTTCGCTAAGGGACGCCACAGTGGGTTTGAACGGCCTCGCTAAAGGCGTAGTAGCTGCAGTAACGGGGGCCAGATGGGGTGCCTCCGCTCTTGCCTTGGGGCGAGTAGTATTTCTCCCTAGGAGGGCTGAATACCTTGGAGGCAGCTGAATCCCCGGTTGTCCCCGAATCTCATTCCTGATCACCGCCAGTGGAACATAGAAGAAATGACTTCAAGTTGGTTATAGGCTTCTGATGATTGATTGAGCTACTGAGTATTGCTGCTTCGGTGCCTCTTATGTATGATAATGCTGAGGGCTGAGAATGGCATCCTTAGTGTTGTCTCTACAGTTGCGCGGCTTTGCCATTAGCTATGCTGCCTACACGGTTGCACGCATACTCAAGGCTTTCTTGGCGCCTCTCTTGTTCACTCTTGTGTTAGAGTCAACTGAGGCACATAACACCCCTCCTATGCGCTGTGGCCGAAGATTCGGGTTCACTTGCGTGTGCCTGTATCGGCCGTTTCAGACAGGTTGTGCGGCATTGCCTGTACCAATGTTCAGAGGGATGGAGTTCATCCTCTCTGCGGGGCTCAAGGATCGGAGTCGGATAAGGAGGCTGCTCGAAGATAATGGCGGTAAAGAGAGAAAACGAAGGGTGGGTAGGGGGATGGGGCTCGCTGCTATGGCTATCACTTTACAGTCCTTCAGGCCGATGGTAGGGAAAGGGAAGAGGATATGGTACTGATGGACCCCTGGGGTCATCAAAGATGCTCCCTTGTCCAAGGTAGGCCAGCCTTCAACCGGTCTGCTTCAGGGAGGCCTCTTTCCCTCAGAGTACTGCCATCGACGTTAGATTCATCACCAACTCTGTAGCGCGTGGGATTTGCGAGAGGCTTAGCGACTACATGGTGAGGTCTTTCATGGTGGCCGGTGGTGTTATTACCTGCTCGGTGGCAGGTTACAAACGCTAGACCGATGCCCTTAGCGTACGAAGTCAACTTCGCCAGCAGACGCTGTGTGGCGCATACCAACTTCACCGAGGAGGACGACTTCGCCATTTTTCGGTTCATTGCTGATAAAGCTCCGGAGTTCACCAGAAGGGGGAAGAAAGTGCCGGTGAGGGGGAACAAGATATGGATCGAGGCAGAGGAGAAAGGTGTGATTCTAAGAAGGCCTGCTGTTGATGGGTGTTCACCTCCTGACTATCAGGTATAGCAGCACCTCATCCGCATGAGAGTATGAGGACGAGGTGGCTGAAGTTCATAGAACCCAGGTATCAGGAGCTGGCTGCTAGGCTGGCCGAGGAGAGGAAGGCAAGGCATGCGGCGGCAGTAGCAGCAGCAGCATCAAGCAGCAGCAGAAGTGGGAGTGCTGATGCCTCCACCTCGAGCCACCAGAGTCGGGCTCAGCATCGAGGAGGAGATCGTGCAGTCCCCTCGGCGAGAGATGGAGGGGGAGGCCAGTCGCTAAGAAGAGTCGTACAGGGAGATTCTCTCCGGAGAAGCCCTTTGATAACCGAAGAGTGAGCGAATCTTTCGTGTCTCTGAGGGAAGATGATGTCGTCAGCGGCCTGTCCGAGGCTGCTGCTGAGAATGGTACAAGGGGTGTGTCGAGTAGAGAGGATGGGGTACAGCGCCCCAGGCGGGAGGAGAGGCCGCGAGCACAGCCAGAGAGGCGTTCGGGTGGCACGGGGTCTTCTGAAGATGCTGACGGAGAGCCTGTTATTAGGCGGAGGGCGGCGCGAGAAGAGGCATCCTCCTCCTCCTCCTCGTCGTCGTCCCCTTCTAGCAGCATTTATGAGAGTATCATATGCGATACCCCACCAGAAGGCATGGGGGAGGGGCACAAAGCCCAGAGAGGGGCCGCTGGGAATATCGGAGCAACGCAGGCAGCTGAGGGAACCACCCAGCACAGGTACGGGGGGCCGGCATCTTCGGCTGCTAGCAACGGGTCCGTTGTCAGAAATGGAGACCGGAACTACTACGGTAGGTCTGACTCCACCCTACCCCCGGGCTTGGGTGATGGAGGCCATCAGCATCGAGCGCATGCGAGCGAGGGCGACTTCGTCCCTCGGGCCCACCAGCTGATACACTTCATGGAGGAAATAGAGAAGGAGAATGAGTTCGAGCCGCAATGGGTGGCGGATATCCTGGCCTGGGAGAAAGGGTCGTCGAGGAGGACGGTGGAGGTGGCGAGGGCCTTACGAGAGATCGGTGAGGAGCTGGGCGTTCCGCAGGGAGTAGTTATGAGGGTCTATGCGCGTAGCGGGAACGTAGGCCGGACCCATGAGAAGGTAGAGGCTATAAAGGAAGTACGTCAACGGGCGGTTGGAGTGCAGTATGACTGGATAGTGTTATGGATGGAAGCAGAGGGCTATGATGCGGACAAGGTTGAGAGGTATCTTGCCCGGTACCATTCTGAATGAGCTGAGGTCACTTGGTTCACCATCATCTTGCTACTATTAACTGTAATTCATCATCATCATCACCGCTACCGCTATGTTGCGATGGTTGAGTAAACAGTGGGGATGGGGTACGCTCACTGGGATGTGACTGGAGGCGATCACTCGGTCACTACGTACACATAATCAGACGAGAAGTGGATGGCTCAGGGTCGTCGAGGGGTATTCAGATCCTGCGCTCAGCCTGGGCGAGCGAGATCTTCAGCGCGGCATTCCACCTTCCAGCAGCGTGCACTCGATGATGAGTTTTTCTATAGTGGGACGGTAACATCGGTTTCCCCTTCTTTCCCCTCGTTCATCCACCCTCCGCTTTCTCATCACCATAGAGGGACTAGTCTCCGATCACCCTGTTGGGCATGCGTGCTGTGCATGCGTGCATATCCGAGGTTGAACCGCGTCACCCGCAAGTGGCATCTTCTTTCGACATGATGACTTTTTCCGGCCCCCTGCTTTCTGCGGCCGTGGCATTGGCTACTGTTGGTAGCTTTGTCAATGCGTCTTTAGACGCTGATCCAGAGGCTGTCAAGTAGGGACCTCTATCCTCTTCACCGCTCCCACCTTCCTCCTTGCTTCAGGCGTGCTGAGTACCTTGACAGTAACAGCGATAAATGCACGAGTATGATCTTCGGACGGAAGGCAACTACCTTTGGGTATCCTGTAGCTACTCATGCTAACGACTGCAACAACTGTGACAATCGTATGGCCTACGTCCCACGGGGTAACGGCACCGCTCCGAGGCCTGTCTTTGATAATATCCAAGCCCTTTACCCTAGAGTTGTTACCAATGGTAGATCGGACATCTACGAGCCCTTGCCTGGTAGGCGATGCGCAGAATTAAAGCGAAGGGCGATGGTAGCAGCTCAGGTCAAAACGAATCCGATGGCATTGGGGTACGTACCTAGTGAGGGGCCGACGCATGCGTTATGGGAGTCCTCTTACCCCCTTATCAACTCTAAGGTGAGTATTGGGACATCGTAGTTGCTGCTGTATGATGGGCTGATAGGGTTTGGCGATTGGTGAGAGCACTACTGCCGCTAAGAAGTCATTAGCCATCCAAGAGCTTTTCCACAAGGATGAGGTCAACGGGAAGGAAGGTCGGTCGCCTCCACCACCGCTGCTGGCTTCGGATTAGTCTCGACCCCTCAGGCCCTGCTTTGTTCACCATCGCCCCCTTGATGGCTATAGCAATGGAGAGGTGCGAGACTGCCCGCTGTGCTATCAATAAGATAGGCACTCTTGCACAGCAGTACGGCTTTGCCGGAGAGGAGTAGTAACGATGGTCGAGGGGAAGCCGGAGGCAGGATGGGTTGGTTCAGGTACGGCTCCAGTGAAGCCATTACGATCATCGATGATACCGAGGCCTGGGTATTCGAGATCCAGGGCGATGGCAATAAGGGAGCCTTTTGGGTTGCACAGAGGGTGGGAGCTGTTGTTAATAGTCATGTTGGTGCGGCAGCACCTGCCTTACCCTGCAGGTGCCGGATGACCATGTCGCGGTGGTAGCCAATAATGTTATCATTAAAGAGGTCAAGCCTGATAGCCCTGATGAGTTCATCTACTCGGAGAATCTTTTCAAGAAGACGAAGGAGCTTGGCTTGTGGGATGGTAATAAAGAAGGGGTCCAGCAGGAGTTGGGACGATCCGACGAGCGCAGCGTTTGGTGTGGTATTGATTGAGCGTTCTCTGGCAGGTGAGGGTCCGTTTGACTGGTCCAGGGTCGTGGGAGCTCCCCTTCCACTACCTCGCTACGCTTCGCTAAGGCAATGGAGAGTTTTTGATAGAGTTGCACATTCACAGAAGGTAGGCGGTTGGCTTCTCTGCCGCTTCGTCTTGGTCTTCTTGCTATTTCTCGAACGCTTGTTGTAGGTGCCCAATAACGAGGACCCCCTCGATTACCCTTTTTCTGTCCCAGTGGACAGACCAGTCACCATCAGTGAAATCTTCGACCTCCATCGTGATCACTATGAGGGTACCGAATACGACATGACCAAGGGAATCCTAGCGGGTGAGCAGCAGCAGCAGCGAGGACAACGCAGAGGTCAAAGATTCTCCTTCCCTCAGGCATGTACGGTAATCCTAATTATGAGATCGGTGGGGATTTGATGAAGAAAGTGAAGGGTCAGATCCCCAGGGCGATATCTCTTCATCGTACAAGCTACACCATGGTCGCTACCAGTCAGAAGCCCTTCCCCAAGGTAACGTTCTCGTGTCCTGTTGTCCTCTACTGCAGACGTCAGGTTTGGTACGCCCTGGACGCCCCCGCCACTTCAGTTTTCGTACCGTTTTACTCCCAGGCAAACGCTGTAGACCCGAGTTTTGGCACACAGTACGGGCCAGCGTTGCAGGTGGGTGGCGGTGGTGGCCTTAGTCGGGGAAGAAAGATGACTACCCCTCATCAGGTGTTCAATCGGTCCACAGCCTTCTGGGCATTTGACTTTGTCGCCAACTGGATGAATATAAATTATCAGAATATGAGCCAGGAGATGGTATATCCGAAGCGTGACGAGTTACAGAGGTAGGAATGATGATCATGATGATGCTGGTGGGCATTAAAGGGGATATTCTCAGATGGGTACTGGCAGAGGCCCAGCGTGTAGAGGATGAGGCCGCTAAGTTGACGGACCCCGAAGAGCAAACGAGGATGCTCAATAGTCTGCAGCTCCGAGTGCAGAGGCGAGTCACTGAGGAGTGGTGGAAGTTGGCTGATGAGCTCATAGTAAGGGGATGGGTGGGAGGTGCGGAGGTGGTGCTAGATCACCGTGGCAGGTCCGGTATAATGATGGTTATTACAACTTTCCGGATGGTCGTATGGACTTCCAAGGGGGCCTCCCTCAGCCTGACTGGTACATGAGGATGATCGGCTTCTCCGATGATTTTTACAGACCTGCCGATCATTACGTTAGACCAGCGGGGAAGGAAGCGTACGAGGAGGCTAAGGCTGGCGCACTGCTATCTCCCCTCGTCGCTTCGCCTAGTCACAGTTTTTGGATATCGATGGCGGTAACGCTGGCTGCGTGTATAGTTACTTTCTGGCTTGGTACCTTCTTTGGGAAGCGCCATGCTTATCGAAGCTATAGTAAAGTAAACGACGGGTACTCTGCATTGTAGTAGTAGAAGTAGCAGCAGCAGCAGCCCCTAGCAGAAGGAAGCCCTCACACTGTCCATTAGAGTTGTCTTTGGATGGCTCTCTCATCCTGTGGTGTTCCTCTCAAAGGGAACCATAATTTTTCCCGCTACTCCTTTGCTGCTGCTGCTGGGGTTCATGCATGTCGTTCAACATACTATCGCTTCGTCGTTCAATTCATCACCGCATCGGTGATGATGCCTCGAGAGACATTCGTTTTATCTATATTTTTTCGACGGCCTAGTATGTGGCTGCTAGCAGCTCTGCGGAGGTGGATGTTGGTATATAGGAGTGGAATCCAAGGTCGAAGCAAGGACTCGACATTTAACAAAGGATTGCCTTTGGGTTACGGGAGTGTGGGTGGAGGTTAATGAATCAGTACTACCCGTGTAGCTTTGAGGCATGCGAGGACAGCATCGATCGGGCTTGACGGCACTCGTCTCGACTCGGTCCCTATCACCATCACCACCCGCCCGACGAGAGGACCAGCAACAGCAGCAGGCTGCTGTGGACTACTCGACATTGGCGCCTCCCTCGGGCTTGATAAAAAGCGGGACATTGTAATAGTACCCCACCTGCACGTGGGGGACGGAGTGTTGAGATGGGTAGGTTCAAGAGGCGTCCGAGGACGGGTATATTCAGCAGACGATGGGTGGAGGTCAGGGGTGGTATGGTGATATGGTTCAAACTCATGGACGTTAAGGAGCATCAGCTAGCTAGTGTAATGTCATTGGCAGTACACGGTGATGATGATGAATGGTAGCAGGTACGGTGTTTGGCGGGAGCGACTATAGTGGCTGCCGAAGCCTGTCCACAGGAAGAGGAGCTTCCTCTAGGCGATGAGAGGAATGGTGTCTCCTGTAAGTAGGGCGGTCGGTGTCGTGAGGTTGAGTAGGACATGGCCTTGATCGACCTTTGGGTCTATCGATCCCATATTTCATCATTATATCGTCTCACTCGACAGAGTCGGACTTATCAAATAAAAAACAATCGACCGGAACAGAACACCACATTACTAGTAGTTACAGCTAGGAGAACACGTGGTCTCCACTGCGTCACTGTCTAGTGAGGAGCTTAGCTCTTCACTTACCTCAGTCGCTGGTATTGGGCAGTGGTAGGAGGACCAAAAAGGGTAGATCGCTCTCGATGTTTACCGTATACCTGGCTAAGAGACCTGGTAAGGCGTCTTTCCCATCGTCGCATCGGTGAACCATCTAGTAGGGTTGAAGATCGAGCCACTGGTGTTTGCTACCCCTCGAAGCGATGAGCGCCCTCAGTGGATTAGGGCATTCCTCAGGGCCACGTCTTGGAAGTAGGACGCATGCTAGTTGTGCTGCTTTCCGGACTTGGTGATCATCAGATACTTTGATCGGCTACCATTAGCGATGTCGGCCAGTGGTGGTGGAGTGCCGGCGTCTAAGGATGAGGGGGGCAATGGGGTAGTACTGGGAGGTAGCCTTGTTGGTACGTATGGTGGGCCTCAGGCGGTCCCTCGATGCACGACGCAGCCTGGATTGAGGTTGAGTGGTCTCATACTGGTGGATGTGATATCCGCTAAGAATTTGGTATGGGCTGCTGTGGAGTGCGGGAGGGGATTTCTTCCTGTATGTATAGATGGCGGCCGACTGGGGTGGCAACTCGGACCCTTATGTTGTGCTTGAGTTTGACAATCGTCAGTGCAGCACACGGACGGTCTATGAGGATCTCAATCCAGAATATCGACAGGTAGTATCCTAGGTTGCAGCGAGGAAGATACGAAATAGCTCAGATTGTCCAGTATGTGCGCCCACGATTTACCTCATTGTTAGATACTTCAGCTGCCGGTCTTCCACGATGACCCTTCCTGGTCGTTATCCTTTTACGTTTATGATGAGGATGAATTATCCGCTGATGATCTCCTCGGGGTGGCCACCTTACCCCTCCACGCCCTAAAGTAGCATCTCGTCCTCTCTACTTAGTCGTCTCATGCGGCCATGCAGGCAAAACACCTCACTGGTATGGAAGCTGAAGTTGAGGAGTGAGAAGCCCAAGGTCACTGACAAGCTTGACCGAGGAGAGCTGCTGGTGAGGACGTACTATAAGACACAGAAATGGACGCAGGTGACGAGAACGACTTACCATCACCATCCTGCTGTCGGCTGTTATTGTTGTTATTTGTAGATGTTTTGTATATCCTCTGACCGTTCTCGGAATGTATGCATCACCCATCGCCCGGAGTTTAGCATTGATATGTTCAAGTTACAAGTCCAGAGGTGGTCAGGACGATGGTCAGGATGGGAGGGAGGTATGCATCTCGGTGGCAGGTTGAAGCACTTCATGGCGGTGTGCAAGCCATGGCTGGCTGGTATAGCGGAGATACTCCAGTGGAGGAAGCCGAGAAGTAGTGGTATAGGGGTTAGGGCTCTCCCTGGGCACTGCCAGTCAGGTACGGTGCGCTTTTATGTGGTCTACACTGTATGTATACTATTCCTCACTGATTGGCTGCTATGTCTAGTGCTGGCAGGAATCCTCTATGCCATCCTCAGAGCCCATCCTCAGTACCCTCGCTTTTATATCAAGTAACTTGCGGTACTTCTCTTGATGATGGTACTAACACCGGCAGATATCTCCGCCCACTACGGCTGTCCTTCCTGGCGAAGGACGATTTCGACTGGAAGCATGCCCTAGATCAGGGGGGACGTAACCAGTATAATAATCAAAGGGCGTCTAGAGGTATGATGAGAGCTCCAGTGTGGTAGTCATCTCTTCTTTTTGGTAGTTATGAAAGACTCTCCGCCATCGAGGATGTCCATGCTAAGCACCTCCGGTCGGGCCTCTCTCCTAGAGTAAGGCCTTCATGTGTTCTCGATCCAGCTTAACAGCTTCACTCTCAGTCGTGCAGCCGCTGGCTACCCGGATGAGTCGGATGAGGATGATGACTCTGAGCAGGAGATGTAAGAGGGTGGTGGTAGCCATGGATGGGCTCTATTGTGTGTCCTGTCCCCCCTTCAGTTGTATACATGTGTACGAGTGCGAACGCCGGAAGGTCACTGCTCCTCCATTCCGATTCAGTCGTAGAGGCGACTCATCAGGAGTAGCCAACATGGGGTATGATGCAGCCGCTCAGGGTACGACCCAGGAGAGGGGGGTGTACCGGCGAGGTGGTGGTGTTGTGGTAGTTATACAAGGCTTCGGTGGGGCGTTGAAGACGTTCTCACATGAATACCTCAAGGGTGGGGAGGCCCGATGGTGTAAGGGGATGCCAAGGAGAGGTTGCAGTAGTATTTGTCGCATATATCAGATGAATGCCGTCCTGACAATACGACGGAGCTGATACCATTAGTTGGCGCCCCCTCTACCATAATAGGCGGTGTTAAGTACTACTACCCTACCTCGGCGACTTGCCTTGTGCACGGGTCGACCTTAGATACTCCTGGCGTATCCACGTGCAACGTAAGGAGTGCGATCACTATGGCTGGCAGTGAGGGCGCACAATGCAGGTGCTTGGAAGCGGCCACTTGCTGGTCATTTGGCAGATATGCCAAGTCGTTCTCGAGGGAAGGCTTGAAGTGGGACTCGTCCTTTCAAGTTCATAAGCATTGGGTACGACGAAGGCTATGGAAGGGAGTATTGGTCGGGGAGGCCTCTAGTGCTGATGTACGGTGATGGTGGTGGCCGACTCCGCTGAAGTCTGTCCATGCGGTACTGTGCTAGGTTGAGCTCACGCTGCATGAGCTGTCGGAGGAGACGGAAGATCGGGACCAGGCATATGATGATTCTGAAGGGGGTAGGGATGGTAATGCTGGGTTGTTGGCCAAGTACCGTATGGTTATGGAGGAGGGCTCCAAGGTAGTGGGAGGAGGGGGAGGGAAGGGGTTGGAATCTTCTGTGTGCGTAGATACAGATGACGATATTCGACGCCCTATCCAAACTTGAGCAGTTCCGGAATATCGTAGCATGGAAGGTGTCCTGGATGACCGATATCATAGTTGTACTGGGGATCCTGGTACTGTGTCTGGCGGTAATGATACTACTACCGACTACCCTTTCTCGGCGCTGTTATCCCGTGCTTTCAACCTCAGGTGTTCCTTCCTCAGCGTATAGTCTTCTGGCTGATCGTATCCGCTATACTGATAGATGGGTATACTGAGTATGCTAAACGACAGGTAGTCAGCAGGATGGGGTAGTGGACTCGAAATCGATGCGACAGGTGCATGTAAAGCGCATGTTGGCCCACCTACAGACGGAGCTGCAGTCAGAGTTACGTTTAACGGCACAGGCTAGGAGGGCCATGTCTAAAATGGCAACGGATCCAAACGTTCAGCTTAAGAAGTTCCTTAGGGGGGTGAGCTCGGACCTTCCTAGTAGTAGCGCGGCTGGTAGCACTCGCGGCGTAGGTTGATCCGGAGATTCTATGTGATATTGTGATGGCAGCAGCGACGCAGTTGTCGAGGAGGAAGATCATAGAGATCGAGGCACAGGAGAAGGAGGCAGCAGGTTAGCTTTCAAAGGGCCAGCTTGGGTGTATGCATCGTGACAGCTGGCGTCTCTGGGAAGCAGCACGAAGTTGTGGAATGGATACCGCTGGCGCCGAAGCCAGCGCTGGCCCCGAAGGACTTGGAAGGCTGTGATGATCTCAGGGAGGTCATAGAAACTCTGTAGGATCTCTTGTGATGGGGTTCCGCGAGGGGATATTGGAGTAGGTATCGGAAACAGCTCGGCGAGTTGTGGTGGAAGAAGCCAAAGCATTTTATTCATCCTGCCAATTTAATAAAGTTCCATCTAGTGGATGATTGGGATTTATACCAACCTCATTCACATTTCCGTCAGTGGTGATGCGCTTCTTCATGATGACTGCGTTGCTCTTTTGGGCCGCCGCCCTCCTTACCATGGACCACGCAGACAGTCGTAGCGTTGAAGTTGGAGTTGAGTTCACTGGAGTACTTCGAGTGTTCAATCTAGGTTGGGTGTTGTTGTTGTTGATGGTGGCCGCTAGCGTCAGCCCTTCGGCTGATGAGGCCCTTCGAGACCAACTCATTGAGGAGCTATCAAGTAGTGACCACCATCACTACTGCTATCGCATCGTCATAATTGAGGGGCTCAGGTATAATATCGTCCTGGTTTACTAATCACAGTCAGCGTATACTGTTAGGCCTGCCAACTACTTGTAAGATACTCATCTGCTGTTGTCCCCTGATGTGCATGGCCTGCTCAGGTAGTCTAACGGCACCGTATAGCGATTCTATCTATCAGCCCAAGTGGCAGAATGGCTTTGATGCTGTAATATCAGTACCGAGTGTATTCACCGTGGTCCATGCTTCTGTCGTTGTAGTTATGGCTGGTGCCCCACGTACTGTGGACGTCTAATATGTTCCTGGGGGAGTTGACGACATCAGCTGAGTGTAACTCCCAGGGCCTCAATGGTTTGGATGATACCGAGCTGTCGATGGCACAGGACCTTTCAACGGACTTATTGTACTACTTGGGAGGAGGGCCATTCGCACGCTGGTTGGCATCGCCTTCGGATAGGGTTATCACGTTAGACTACTCATTTAGCTTTCGGTTGTGCGAGGCTTGCTCACGAGATCGACCTGAAATGCATCAAATTAATGTAGGAATTTCCGCGCAGCAGTGCAAGTGGGAAATTATCTATCACCTGCAATCGGAATGGAAAGATGTGCAACAAGAGTGGCTGCGCTTGAAGTCGAACAGGAGAGGGCCTAGTGACCCGGCACTACATCGAGATGATAGCCCCTGATCGAGGAACCTGTTTTATGGTCTCCCACTCGCGGGTGGATATACGTTGTAGCAGGGACATCTCCTTTCTGTAGCCTCGTAGCCTTTGCATGTCACTAATGCTAGGATGAGTGTTCAGGCACTTCTTGAGGAGGTACCAAGGGCCCTCTTTGTCGGAGGCATACGTCTCCAAATACCCCTGGTACGGTACTTAAAGTGAGGTAGTAGGCTAGGGCGTGTACACAAGCTCTGGGTAGACGTCTCCTCAGATTCCGCCCCATGCCAGGGTCCGACCCCAACGGGTGTCTGGTGAGGGTGCGCTGCTGCTTCCTACAGCTCACACCCTTCCCTGCTGATGCCTCTCAAGTGCTCTCCGACACGACAGGGCTCCTGATGAATAAACAGGCAGTTAGTCGGGATGACCCCGCCAGTGCAGTGGTAGTAGTAGGCTGCTGTTGCTGCTATCAGCAGTCCGGCTGTGATCACCATTCCTTCAGGCCTTAGTGCTAGCACAGAGTTATGCAAGGCTCCGTAGTATTATATGTACCTGGGCTGCTACGGAGCAGGAGGAACTGCCTGATAACTTCGTAGAGGCTGTCGAGTTCATAAGGTCGTGGGCTGAGAATAGGAGAGTGTATGTGGGTTGGGTGTGATGACTGTGGTAGGACTGTGAGTGGTAGGTGCTGCACCCAAGATGACCCCGGTCCGTACCCTTCACCGCTGGCCTTGGCAGTGATGGTTGGGAGGGCATGGCAGCATGTGTTTTATAACAAGAACTACGGCGAGGGGAGGACTACTACTGCTGCTGGAGGGGACCAACAACCTGTTAACAGAGATTGGCCATGGCGGCTCACAGTCTCCACCTTCTTTCGGCTGTAAGTGCGATCGCCGATGCTGTCGTGATGGTGGTCATGGCTATAGCGTCCCCATCACTGTTGTTGTCGTGTAGGTATTCCCTTGAGTGGCCCTTTGGTGGGTATGAGATAAGCTCCCAGTTGCCTGATGTATTAGACGTGCATACCGAAGCCAAGAGAGCTGGGCGAGGGTCCAAAGGCCGTATCAAGTATCCAAGCACAGGTACTTCTACTGCCGCTGGGGGAGGGGTAACGGAGGATTGTACATATCATTCACAAGTGCTGTCACTTACGCTGACTGCTTTGGCTTGGCCCGCTCTTTGTGATTATCAATATGGGAGCTTCCTTGTCGTAGTAGCGGTCCAGATGTGCCTCGACTTCGAGCCCGTAGTGGCAGTAGATAGAGACATGTCAAAGAGCCCGCCGTACTCAGGTCCGCACCAGGAATGTGGATGAGGGCCGGATACAGCTGTCGGGGAAGTTCTTCAAGACGTTCAAGTCGATACAGCAGCTCTCGGGGGCGTCCCCATGCCCTGATACCAATGGCCAGACTGATGAGTCACTAGCCCTACCTGAGCCAGGTACCCTTTGGTGCCCGAGTCGTTATCGGGCAATGACTGTCCTCCTCCCTCTCAGCGCAGCCTGTTGCTCTACTACTGGAGTGCCCCACCACCGCTGGCCTCACCAGCTTCGATCTGTGCAATGAGCCGCCCCCTGCCTACTGTGATAAGAAGAGACAGATGACCTCGAGAGGCAAGGCCACACATACGCAGGTCCTCGAGCACGCCTCCAATGAGGTGGGTTGGTGCCCTGGCTGTTGCTGCTGCTGCTGTTCTCCACTCGTTTCTCGCTGCCGTTCAGGCCTTCCTCGAGTGGTTGCCAGACTACCCCTATGACCAGCTAGATGTCATGCCGGTGTTGTCGCCGAGCTACCCCCAGTTAAACCTTCTAGTGGGTATGACGGAGACGCACCGGAGGGTGTTCGTTTCGGAGGCATACCGAGCTGATAGGCTTCTAACGAGCATCGAGGCAGGATGCTCGATACCGCCCTCCCTATCACAGAAGTGGGTGGCAGCGCCGAACCCTGCTTTGCTAGGACGCCTGTTCTGGTCAGATTCACGTTGCCCAAGGGCGGCCCCTTTGGCTGCTGGCTGGTCGTTCGATTGATGACGGCGTCGACCAAGTTGATAGACGGTTTTTACCACGTAGGCTTCAGAAACGACGATGGTCTCATAAGGGAACTCGAGGCTGAACACAGTGAGTATCTTGCAGCCGTGGCTCGGGACTCGGGTCAACCTTCATTCCTCAGGTGTCCGGATACGTCCCGTTACTCCCCTTCCTCACTGGTCCTGTTGGTGATGCCGGCGCCCAGACTTTAACCTACATCGCCTACATAGATTTTCCGGCTAAAATCGAACCCCCTGTGGGGTCATGGGCCACCAGTGAAGCGACTGTACGCTGAGGAGAAGGAGGCCCAGTTACCCATGCATGTAACTGGACACTTCCTCTATGAGTGCACCGTCACGCCTTCCTTGTCAGTATCCGCGCTCCGCAAGTGAAGTTCTGATAGACCTGAAGAAGGCTGTTCAGAGGTGGGTGCCAGCGAGTGCTGCTTCGCTCCGTCGAGTCCAAATGCATTTTGTCAGATACATGGACAGTCTTTTCCAGACACTAGCAGTAGAGAATGTGGTAGGGTTCCGAGAGCCTGTCGAGATGGGCTTCGATGAGGAGATCGAGCACTTCGCCAATAACGCTGCAGTGGTCGTTCGAGTCGTCGGGAAAGATCACGGCATCGACCTCCTCGAGAGATGCTGGTCTGATCAGATGACCACCATAGTATGACCTGATGCTTGAGTATGATGATGATGCAATACTGCACTATAGTACTATTGATGACTGTAGATTGTTCCTCTTCAACGTATAATAGTCCCTGAGGGTTGAGTTAGAGTGCAGCAACAAATGCTTTGATATCATTGCTGGTAGATGTTGTTAACCCTTGTGGTCACTCTCGTCCATTTCTCAGTGGTTCCTGCTGGCGTTCCTTCGATCGGTGACAGAATCAATCGGTTGAATCGTATCTTCAGCGCGGCACTTAGTGAGAGCAGTGGTTGGGCAAAGCGTATGGAAGATTGCGATGCCTCCTTGGTGCTCGAGGGGCCCACCAATCCGCTGCCTCGGACCAGCTGTAGAGTTCTGTACTCTAACGCTAGCGGTGGTATAGTAGAAGGGGACTATGATATCATCCTGACGAGCAACCGCAGTGTTGTACCCTTCATGGAGAGGAAGGGTAACGTCTACTACTTCGACCCGACCCACTACGAGGAGAAGAACATCCAGCTGCTACTAGAGAAAGACCATTTGCTGTCGGTGGTGCTGCCGAGGGATTTCGTGGCGCAGCGACATCTCCAGGACCTAGTTGTTAATGCTACTGAGATCATGCCCGATCATGTTTATGTGGAGGGTTCATCGTCCTATAGTAGAATGTTCAAACGGTATCGCTTTACCCTTCTTTATGGCGGCCTCGATGATGGCGAGTTCCCACCGAGGGTCCTGGTCGAAGCTATGGCGCATCATACCATACCATTGGTACCGGTAGGGGAAATGAAGAAAGTCATTCCCTTCCACTTTCACATGGGGGAGGCGGTGTGGGGCATCTACAGTCTTGAGCTTCCTGCAGCGATCGTGATGCTGGAAGATTTGATGACGAACGAGAAGAAGGAAGAGAACGTCTTTTATCGGTTGGAGACTCAGCGAATGACGCAAGATGTGTTTCAATATCGATACCACCTTCCTATAGAAACCAGGCTTCATTCTCATGTATGCACTCTCTGTCAAATTTATAGGGGAAGGCAAGGTCTAGCGGAGCGGAGCGTAGTTTTTGTTGGAATTTTCAGCGCTAGAAGAAAATTTTTTGTTGAGGCAGACGTTGCGGCAAACATGGGTGTCGTTGTTGCGGCGAATGACGTTCGACTCGGGTCGAGTCGATTATCGCTTTTTTGTCGGTAAGGGCCCCGAGGAGGTCTCGAGAGAACAGGCAGCTTACGGTGACTTGGTGGAGCTAGACGTCTGGGACACGTACAGGAATGTGACGTTGAAGTCTCTGAGGATGTTCCAGTATGTTACTGAACGTTGGTCGGAGGCGGTATATTTCCTCCGGGTGGATGATGATGTGTATCTCCGTCCCATACCATTACTTGACCAAATCGTAGAGCATAGAGTACCTGTGCGATACCTTTGGGGGTTCTATGACTATGCTAGTGTTGTTGTGAGAGATCCTGATAATAAGAAAGACTACAACGACCCTCGGGTGGACTACTCCCTAGCAGAGCGATTCCCACTGTACGTGAGAGGCAATCTTTACGTTGCATCGATGGACCTTGTGAGGATGGTGGTGCAGAGGGAGGCTGAGGGAGGACTGCATTCTGCTCACCCTGATGACCCTGCTTTTGGCACTTACCTGTTCCAGCTAGTAGCGGAGCGAAGAACTTTTGTGCAAATCGACGATAGAGATGAAAATCGCATAGCGTTGAACCCTTATTGCGAGCATCAGTTTTCGAGACTGCACAACCGTACTTGGGCGGTACACCATCTCAATATCAGTCAACTGTGGTGCATGTGGAGAGCAGACGTTAGGGCGGGCTACTACAAGCCTCGTTACCGTCATGATGATGAGGATCATGATCAACTCGAGGGACTCTATCTCCCACGAGGGGGCATGGCCACCAGTGACGCGGAAATCTCTGCCTTTCAGGATACGGTGAGTCCGCCTGCCATTGCCTGTTATGGTAATGGCTTCCATTAGTTACTATCGGCTTCGAACCCGAGAGAGTACGAGCCTTTAGACGTTGTTAGTGACTCTCGTCGCAACGGTTTCGCTGACATCTGTCCGTGTGCTGTGGCCCAGCGAGGCCCTCATGATGGTCACACGTACCATTACCCCTATGAACGTTTCATGCCCTAACTACCACATGTCTACTTTGATCTGTCTCCGCCAGGCTGCTGTTGAGTTCCTTCCGACCTGCTGGGAGAACTGCCAGTTTTTTCATTCTTCCCATCATGGCCCGTTCCGCCAGTAACCCGCCCCCGAGTACATCAACATCCTCAACCAGCGAAACGGAGAGCAACGACCGCGTGGCCTCTACACCTGCGCAGCCCTGGCCGTCCCATACACATGTAGCCTTGCTTAGGATGCATTGTGATCGTTACCGGCTGTGGACGGGATATCCTCTGGCCGTTTCCGAATGATTCCTTCTTAGTCGCATCTGCTAGATTCGAGTAGCGTGCGGTTAAGTTGCTATTCAGGTGACTCTCTTCCTCATGGCGATCATCGGCTTGATGTTGGCTGTTGGAGTGGGGTCGTTGATACAGGCGTCGATGATGAACTCCCGACTGTGAGTCGCTCATCATTCACGTGCGTCCAAACACTGCTGTGCTCGTCAGGACTACTGTAAAATCACAGATCCTGAAATCAGGGTACAGAGTGGAAGCCGAGGATGCTGCTGCCAGTACGCCCTCCTGCTCCTATCGAACTCCCTCTGCTGTCCATCATCATCCGGCAGGTAATGGAAGTGACATGGCTCAGCAGTTGAGAGAGCTCCGTGATGAGGTGCACAATCTCTCGGTCTACACCAATGTATCACGGTTCGATGCCAACATGGTGCGATCTAGCCTTAGTGTAGCGTTCAGAGAACGAGTCAAGAACGCTGGAGAGTAAGCCACGGTGCACGGGCTATTGGTATAGTTGTGGATACATCCTCCTTCGCAGTTCCCTTGCGAATCACTTGCAGGCCAGGGGCATCGACGCGGGCTACCACGTGGGGAGCATGCGCATGATCACTTGGTTGACCAAGTATGGCGTTCAAAGTAGGCCTACTCTCCCTTGCCTGCTCTTGGAGAGTATACGGCTGTGAGCTCAGATTATATGGTCAATCGTGTGGTTGATTTGGTGGACTTCGGCGTGGATGGTATAACACCGTTCACTAAAGGAGACAGCTGCTTCCAGATCGATGCTCTGCGGCTTGCCATCCAATTCGGCCCTGAGGCTGACTTCGATGGCCCCGAGTTCAAGGAGTTCAGTAAGCGACGCCCCTTGTTGCCTCTGATGTAGCCCTACGTTGGCCATGTTCTCAGTTGCCTTGTTCGATGAGTGCATCGGGACCTCACAGGCTGTGCTCCGGGACATCGGCAATCAACCTAATTACGCCAACTTCATGTGAGACCTCTCCTGTCGTTCTTTGGTGAGCAGCTCGTTGCTCTCAGGCGTGAATCGGAGAACCATCCTGCGGTATTGAACCTTCGCCAGAAAGTTGCCGACTGGAAGAGGCGCTACAATGTGGTGGCTCCAGTAGAAGAGAGCCACCTGGACTGATGATCATCCTGATCTGCTGATCTCGCACCGCTCCGTCTACTCTTGAATGGCTGTGCTGTAATCACTGGTTTCTCCCTTTTATTGCGAATCTTTGCGTTCGTAGTGGCACAGGCTCAGGGGCAGGCAACGGGTGCAGTGAGAGCAGTTTTCAGGAGCGATGACTGCAGCGTCGTTAGTACGGTGTCCATCGATTGTGAAGCTTCGACGAAGGTAGCGCAGTTGGTATCCTACCTCAGCATCATCATCCTATCTCTCCTCGAGGTTCGATCCTTCTGTGGTAGCTTATGCGTCGAGAGGTGATTTGATGAGCATACTCAGTAGAGCTCAGAAGGGTGATTTGACACATGATGATGATGGTCAAAGACAGCTGAATCAGCTAGAGCCTGCTTATCTCGCTCGACTGTGCAGTGGGTGCTACCCTTGTCGCTGCGGATACACAGGCACCTTCTCTCAGAGTACTTCATCCCTGTTGACGGCGCGGCTAGTGTTGCTAGATACCGCCTATACCCAGCCAGAGCTAAGGCTCTAGCCGAGAGTGCTGTGGACTATCAGGCAATCTACTCTGATATTCATCAAGTGAGTATCATCATCATCGTCATCATCACTGTGACGGTCTATCTACAACTGCATTTCAGCTCCTGGACCTAGTCGAGGCTCTTGCCCAACCTGCGGCCATCGGTGCTATTTCGCCTATCACTACACAAGCACTTGAAAGGGTCCTTCTTACTCGCCTCGGGGGGCAGTGCTCGGCATCTCTCGCCAGCGATCCTGACATCAGTGTGAGGTTCATAATCGCCACCTGCAAGCTCGGCTGTACCAGCTCTGAGCTCCTATCGCTGCTGAGAGGAGAGGGGCTCTCTCCAAGCAGTCTGGCACTTTGCCTTGATACTCTGATGGCGCTGCCCCGAGCGGATGTTTCCGACCATTGCGAGGCTATTGTCGATGATCTCCGAGCGCAGACCAGGCTGGTGAGCTCCTCCTGCTGGACCCGTGCAGTGTAGACACTGTTACGTCATAGTTACTCTCATCACCCGTCAGCATCACTATCGATACCAATCCAGTGCGGGTTCTCAACCTCTTCGCCAGAGCGCCTGGTGGAACAACGCCGAAGTCTCAAGCCTTCCTCCGTTTCCTTGCATCACAGCGGATATCTTCCAGCATTGCAGCTAACGTTGAGGTTGACGACTGGGTCAAGCTCGCGTCCAATTTGGGCTTCATTGTGGGGAACAACACTTCGGTAACATCCCGGGCCTGGCGATCGGGTCATCAGCACGATGTACTGACGTCATCCGCTCCGCGATATGTTCCTCGCGGGCCCTCACTAACAGCGGCAGGTTGTGCACTTGAAACTCGGATATAAAATCTCGGGAAGAATCTACTGGCCATTTCTAAGTCCCTGCTGGGGCCGTCAGTTTCCTTCGTCAGTCGTAGTTCTTGTACCGTCTGTTACACCACAGTGCTACTTGGTAGTATGAGGCTACCGTTCAGGCTACAGCATTACCAACGTATGCGGTGCGGCTGGTCCTCCTACTAGTACGAGAGACGTATCCCAGACTAAGGTCTCTCAGTGCTGAGCAACTCATAATGATATCATCTGGGCTATGGTCTAAGCCGATCAAGTGGGCTTTGCTTCAGGTATTTTCTCATGGGGATGTTAAAGTCAGATACACTGATGACCTCTACAGCGCCACGCTGGTGGAAGCCATCTTACAGTACAGCTCGGGATTGAGCCCACAGCAATGGATGGTATTCCTCGAGCACGTTCAGCGTGTCCACGTGTCGCTACAACGTAAAGTACATAGTGCATGTGAGTATTATCGGGACTCTGCATTCTCAACAACATCGCCCGAATGCCTCAGGCCGAGCATTCGTCCCTTCTGAGTCGTTGGCCCGGATATTCGACTCTGACGCAGAGCACCCTACTACCCCTACGCTGGGATCTAGGCAGGCACTGAAGGCCCGCAGTACGGCTAGGGCGTCCTCTGAAGATCGAATACAGTTGCCGCGGTTACCTCCGAGAATCATGCGCATCTCGAGAACATGAATGTTTCTGATCATACTCTCAGCTGTTCGTGTTTTGGATCCATTGACTATGGAGATATCTTGTTCGAACACACCAGGGACAAGGTGTGATGCGCTACACCTCTCGTCTTCATCATCTCCGTGTGTTACTTATTATGCGCTGATCGTCTTGTGCATGCGTGCATAGCTAGTACTCCATCCCCCTTAGAATGGACCTCTACACCTCCCCCCAACTCACGTTGCCTATGAACAATAATCGGAGAAGCAACACCAGTGTACCTACGCATAGTGTCGTCTGGTGGAACACAACACACGGGGCTCACCCATCCATTAGACAGCCTTCTGATTCGTCTCTTTTGCTCCTCTTGAGAGTATGAATTGCATCGCTAGCTCCCCACAGGCTTCGAGGATATACGCTTTGAGTGTCGAATACTGCTTACATCGCGCAGTTGCCATCGTGCAGCTTTTGGACAGCTTCGGCGCAATTCTTCAAGTCTTGACTTGAAGCCACACTGTAGGTTCCTGCCTGATCTGTGCCAGTCACAGTGACAGTTTGGTTTGAGCAGCGGAGTGATCCCCGAATCTGACGGAGCTCGCGTGTAGCCTTTCTGAAGTCCTTTGCGCGGCGTCCACCGTCGGTAACTCTGGTCTGGCGTCACAACCGTTGTCTCCCCTACTCTCCCCTGGTACGTGCTCTCATTCCGGGCAGTTGTCGCAGTAGGCGTCCGTCTGTTAGTGTCCTTGGCTTGTTGAGTGTTGCTTGCTTATCGTCTGCCGATCATGGGAGGCTTCTAGCCCTATCCAGCTGCTATGGCTAGTGGCGCTGCTGTGTGCATGCGTGCGAGTGCGACGAGATAGCTTTTGTATAAACCAAGTTGTGTGTGAGTCTATAGCCCATCGCCGTTGGTACCGGCTAACTTGGATGCTCAAAGACTGTGGACTTTATGAAGCAACCGGCGTAAAGTGATTATCAGATACTTCATCAAAAGGCTTCAAAACAGGGGTCAAATTCTTGAGATTAAATTCTTTCTTCGCCTTTCATAATCTGCCAGCGTCGAGTTTGACTGTGTGAAGCGGACCAGCGTGGACTATTGTTTTCAGTCTACAGTCTCTCTCAAGCTATGGGAAGAACCAACGCTTCTGAAGCTCAGCGCAAACGTCTCGATGCCGCAAAAAGGCAGGCCAAGCACTCGGGGAAGGGCGGAGAGTCTCAGTTGAAGAACATCGCGGCCGTAACACTAGGAACGGGCCTTCAACGTTCGAAGGTGTATTTAGTTCCCTTCCCCCTTTTCAGTCCCAGACCCTTATGTGCAGCATCTGCAGACAGACATTCATGTGTACTCAGAAGAAGCTTCTCCCTGCCCATGCCGAGAGGTAATCATCCCTAGCATCTGAGGCTTAGGATTGACACCTCCCTTCCTGTTTTTCAGTAAGCACCCCAAGCAGACCTTCGACCAGTGCTTCCCTGGCGTCTCCAGTCTAAATGCGTTACTCCTACTTCCCTCGGCAGCAGAGATAGAACAGGTTCCTACATAAGCTGGAGTATATAACGTGTTGCCACTTGAGTTACCTGGGGGTGTGGGTGCGATGAGCTGCTAACCGGGTTAAGATCAGCTGTAGCACTCGAATATGATTCGTTCAACAAATGCCCATGCCAATGGTCTCCACTATCGCCTCCATCGTGCCGTCTCCGGGGCCCAGGAGAGGTGTTCTAATGAGTCTCACCGAGGTCTCGTGACATTACTATGCATCTGGTACTGAACTGAACGCAGTATATTGGCCAGACACCTCTGAGCACAAGTACGATATACATGCTCAATTTATGAATAAAGGGACATCCTAGCGTAGCAGGGAGCGTAACGTGGACCAACCAGATTTGGTTGAATCTGCACAGATTTATAACAACAACAAGAGCATATCTCCGTCAGCGACTTACATGAGGTGGAGTTCGGGTGTTGATCACGCGATGCTCTAGACACGTCCCCGGGGAACTCCTCAGAAATAGGTGAGATCTATGACATCCTCTGGCTGAGGATACAACACCGCCATCTCGAACGCTTGCTGTAGGATACTTTTAGCCTGGGCCTTTTTTCTTTGCCGGCGGCTCCCACAACACGTCGGTTGGCATGGGTGCACGCCTCTTGAGGGCCTCAGCCAGTAGGGCAGGCTTCTGTTGCGCGCTCGGCTGTAGTTGCTTCTTATTTTCTCGGATGTTCCTGCCAGCGTTGGGTTGTGCGATCACCGCAACATGAGAGCTTTTGAATTCTTCAGGAATCGCCGACATAAAGCAGGCTTTCGGGAAACGTTTATTCTCGTCTTCTTGTGCGACTAGCAACCCTTTTTCGGTTTCGCAAAAGATGAGGTCATCCAGGTTAACTCCAACGTGTAAATCTGCTTGTAGATTCAGCAAGAATGTTGTTGGTTCCTCGTCTAGTTGGAAGCCAAAGCACGCGTAAGTACTGAGGGACCCCAAATCACCGAACTTGATCGGAGACTTCTGGCTGGGAGGCTTCCACACAAGAGGAAGTGCCATGCACATACCGAAATTGCAGTAGTCGGGCGAAGTGCCAACTTGACCCTTCTGGGCGCCGTTCGAGCTCTCAATCGTGAGGAAAAGCCTTTTGTCATCATCATTACCCACAGAACACTTGGCACTAGTAGTGCGGTAAGCACCAACAGTAATCTCGTTCGACCCAACCGGGGTGTCATTGTTAGGGCTCCTAGCGCTACTGAGGACGCCCACGGCTAGAAGAGCTGTAACGAGAACTGAGCCTTGGACCCCGGTAGCCACGGTCATAGGAAAAAGGCAACGAAATCACACTGCCGAATCGAGGACAGGTTACCTTACGAGTACCGAGATAAAACGGCAGGTGGCGGAAGAGCCTAGCGTCAATCATCGTTATTATTAACGGCAAAATCGGCAAATTAACGAAGAGGGCGGTCGATTTGTCACATATTCTTATTCTTCGAATGCCGTTTTCTTATCTCCTATTGACGTAACTTTTGATTTTCATGCAGATAAGCATAATAACCGCGGATGGGTGTTGTTGAGCAGAGTACAGTCGGATCATCCGACTCGGATGATGTATCGCGTGTTGATCCATGTTGATCTACATATTTCCAAACATGGTTTTTCCCTTCATTGTTCACGTTAAAGCCTAAGTCTTTGCAGGGGCGGTGCCGCAAGGTTTGATCCTGCCTGTCCTCACAGAGGGTTGCAGTCTCGTATAACTGCTCAGCGTTTTCGCACGCGTTGAATCGCTCACAAACCGGAGTTTTTCGCGCGTGCTCAATCGCTCACATCGCTCGCACCCCTTAGCCGATGATAAAAGAAGCTCACCATGTTTCTTCCCTACAAGCACTCCCTTCATAGAGTAGTTCCCCCTGGGGGGGATTGAGATCGCCTTAGACAGCACTGTATAGTGTTTTGTCCTCTCCTGTCTGGGCCACGCTGAGGTCCCTGTGTGGTTTGTGCCACTCACAGTGGTCAAGCTATGATACTTTATTTTACCTTTCCTCGTCACAGGGTTATAACGTCGTTGCTGTCAGTTTAAAGTCTCTCTTGACCTCCGAAACTCAGTATGGGAAGAACCAACGCTTGTGAAGCTCAGCGTAAGCGCATTGACAACGCAAAAAGGCAGGCCAAGCACTCTGGCAAGGGTGGAGAGTCTCAGTTGAAGAACAATGCCGCTGTAGGTTTTGCAGGAGATCCTTCGACTTTGGTGGAATGTCCTCTTTCTTTACAGTCCCAGACCCTTATGTGCAGTGTCTGCAGGCAAACGTTCATGTGTACTCAGAAGAAGCTTCTTCCTTCTCATGCCGAGAGGTAATTATCCACTCAGAGACCCACTCCGACTGACCTGTTCTTCCTGTTGTTCAGTAAGCACCCCAAGCAGACCTTTGACCAGTGCTTCCCTGGCGTTACTGTATAAATGCGTTCCTTACAGCATCATCATCCTCATCAACTTTACTTGTGCCCTTCAGCGTCATCAGCCAAGGAGTTTCGAATGCACATCACACATTGCGTTAAGTGCCGAGTCATCAGGGATAATCGTTATTGCTGCCTCGCTGTATGCCGTACTGTCTGGATTCTTTCACCTCTCCCCCCTTCAGCGGGGGTCCCGGCACTCAGGCAGTAATTGACAGGCCGTGGTTTATTTCGGTCGGCTCGGTGATGCTGTTATGGCCTCTCGCTGTGAGGCCAGACCACACAGTTTTCCCTTGACTCAAGGGCCAGCTGCGAGGGTCCTGAGACCTTATAGGATGCACCAATCATTTGCTCTGAACTCAGGGATACCTCCATTCGACTGCGTGAAAGTTTCGAACTTCTGGAGCAGATAAGATCCTTCGACGTCACTAGGCCTAGGATTCTGTACACTACTTTTACGACACTCTGTAGCTGCTGCTGCTGCTGCTGTAACAACTATACCATTCAGAAGCCTATTTGGCGGATAAGGCCGCCTATATGGGGGTCGAGGATTTCACGTTGGCGGGTTGAGACAGCGAATTGGCGGTAGGGTCGAGATGAGGGTATACAATTGGCGGATAAAGAAGTCATTTTAGCGGCAGGCCTCGGATAAGGAAATCAATTTCGCGAATAAGGCACGCAATTTCATGATTAAGGAAATCAATTTCGCCGATAAGGACATCAATTTCGGGGATCAACTCTGACCTGGAATCTTCGGGTATGTAACTCCACACGACCTCAGCGTAGCGCAATCCTACTCGACAATGGGAAACCGGTTTAGCTGCTAACTTCAGCTTTTCACATGCCATGGATGACATCATTACGATACCGTTGCTCAACGATTTTAAAACTGCATCGCAAGAAGCTCTCAATTGCATGCACAGGATTCGCCAAGATACTGTCGTGCACTGCCGCGCAGTTGTGTCAGGCTGAGAGTCGCAGTGGGAGGATTTCCGGTGTGGTTGAAATCCATGATGGACTGTCCATCCCCCGCCCCGAAATTGATGTCCTTATCGGCGAAATTGATTTCCTTAATCATGAAATTGCGTGCCTTATTCGCGAAATTGATTTCCTTATCCGAGGCCTGCCGCTAAAATGACTTCTTTATCCGCCAATTGTATACCCTCATCTCGACCCTACCGCCAATTCGCTGTCTCAAACCGCCAACGTGAAATCCTCCAACCCCATATAGGCGGCCTTATCCGCCAAATAGACTTCTGAATGGTATAGAGGGTTCTCCTGCCGAGGTGCGGCATCAATCAAGTGTTGCCTGTGGTCCATAGGCGCCAAAGTGCGATCTCACTGGGGGGTGCGACTTGTTCATTGGGGACCCCAATGAGCAGGGACATGTCCAGGCTAGTCAAGGTTCCGGGCCCTTGTCTGGAACTTGACAAGTCGTTCGTAAACGCCGTAATGAATGACGTTGATGAATGAATACTCGAGTTGGTATATCGCAAATTGGCCTTGTCTGTGTGTGTAAAGTGCGGAGTTTCGTCAAAACGGGCAATTCCACCTGCACGCGGACGTTCGCACGCCTGTACGCAGCTCAGGCCGAAAAGGGAGCAGCCCCCCGAGCTTGACAGTAGATGGGACATCTGCTCCCTCTGCCCCCCTATGTTTCGAGCCTATGCTGTGGTCTCATCAAAATTCACTCTTAAGCCGAAAAATGGGGGGTTACTCGACACGGGCGGGGTATTTCATCCGACTATCCAAGCTCCGTTACGGTTGCCGATACACTCGTTCAACAAGAACTATCATGTCCTGCTGCCCCACTGATAAGACCCAGGCCCCGGGGTCTGGTTACCAGCCTAAAGGCAGTTTCGTAAGCCCCTTCGCACTGTCACCATTGCTTCCCTGATGCGCATTGTAGGCCACCGTTGCTGGACTCAAGTGTTACACTGTGGGCAGTGGTAACAACGGTGTTGGCGTGAGGACCTGACCTTCTACTCCCTCTCGTGCGATGTCATGGTCCTCAGATCCTCGCCATCTACGACATTTTTGGTATGCATAGTAATACCTGTGAGGAGGCCGATCGTTTGTCTGAGGGTAGCAAGGCAGTAGGAAGTGAATACCAGCTCCCCACCACCCTCAGGCCTCGATGGTGCTCTTGTGGTCGCGCCAGACTTCTTCCACGGCAAGCCTTGGCCAGCAGAGAAGTACCCTCCCAACACACCCGCTGTGAGTATTCGATGATCGCTCGCCTTCTTCATCACGCTTCCTCAGCTACAGAAGGAGATCGGTGAATGGCTGGGTGGCGCTGCGGCCCCAACTAGCCATGTCGAGCCTGCTAGTGAGTATCCCTCTGGGCTGTACTCCTGATAGAGCTTCTTCTCAGGAGCCGTGGCCAAGTACATGATCAAGGATCGTGGAGTCAAGAAGCTCGGCACTATTGGTCACTGCTGGGGTGCTAAAGTCGGGGTTCTCATGGGGACCGACCCGCCGGAATTACGCGCTCACGCTGGCCCTCACCCTAGCTTCCTTACCAAGGAGGACGGAATGAATGTAAGAGTCCCTTTGAGCCTTTCTCAGAGCTGATGCGCCTCAGGCTAAACTGCCCGCTCTGTATCTCGGAAACTAAGGACGACAATCTCGCTGATTTTGAGGAAGGTCAGTTCCTGAGTTTGAGAATAACTGCGTAGAGGTGGTATCAGGTGTCCGCGAGGCGGGAGTAAAGAATGTTACGGTATCTAAATATAAAGAGACCTTCCACGGATTTATGGCTGGCAGGGGCGACTGGACGCAGCCCGACCAGAAGGAAATCAGCGACAAAGTCTGTTCTATGCCATACGAACGATCGATATCATCACCCTTTCAGGCCATGGCTGAGCTTATCAACTTCTACAAAAAGTGGTTGTTGTAGACCAGTGATTGAAGACCTCTCATTGAAGACTTTTTACTGCGCCAGGGGTAGCGCTCATCCTTATTACATGGATTTATAACCAAAGAGTTTTTTCCCCAAAGGCAGTGGGCTTACATAATGTTTCAATGACGCATCAATCTTTTGTTGTGCAGAGTCGGTAAGCTCGCACTCTTCGTGAGAATCATACATTCAACCTTCAACGTGAGGAACCTTCCGATGCAAGTTTCCGCTGTCGACGTAACTCCGAGAATGCTTTCTTCTCTGATTTAAATTTCCCGGAAGTGGTAACAAACGGCGAGGGCCAAATACCCGAGCAAGAGGTTGTCCACAAGTCAATCTCTGCAGTGTGGCAGTCTACCCGCACTAGCAAAGATCCCAATATCTCGCTCGCCAGACATGCATAAGCGTTTTCGATCCATCTAGCTCCTGCGTAACTCTCGAGTCCAAGTACTACGATTGCCAGGGGTCCGAGACTTCCTAACGATTCAACCCACCCTCTTCCACCAGACGGGATGTAGGCTGGTCAACTTCACGCAAGCTTTGCTCGACGAGTAGACGAGTGCCGATGACGCCACACTGACGCAGTGGCAAGGGTGGAGTACCATCCTTTAGTGCTACGGAAGATAACGGGCATGCAAGTTCTCCTGCAGGAAGCTGGTAAGGCAGTAAACCCACTGGTCAACATTATCGCCTCCGCAGCATCGCTGTTATCAATGCTACACCAGCCCCAGCCTCTGCGCCTTGGGATCATTACTCGTGGACTGTCCATTCGTTGCGAGAATGGATGTCATCGATTGTGATACCACCAACAATGAATCATCCCGTCCATGGCGTCGTTTGCTGTCACGTGTGTATAGAATTCTCACAAAAGCTTCGAAACCGCACTCGGGAACCAACAGAGGACGTCTCCTTGACGGTGATACATATCACGCCCACTCGAGTGATAACGCGGAGAATGGCACTCGCGAAGTATTCGCCGGGTGTCTTTCGCACAGGAGCATGCGAAGATAGACCGGTCCTTCAAAAACCTTCCATCTAGTCGAAGATCTAAGGCTCTTCGTTTGAGTCCTCCCGAGGTCTATTGGCTCGCTGGCTGAGGCCTTGCCAGCGAGAACTGACAACTCAAAAATTGATGGGTTTTTGTCGGAAGAGTAAGAAGAGAAGCGTACAAGAACAATAGACCAAAGGATGAGCTATTTCGGGTTAAATAGTAAAGCAAACAGGCACAACCAGAAGTAACACCACCAGAGGAAAAATACTCGAGTGGTTATCAGAGTTGTAGTATTTTACCAAGTTCGCTGGAGGTAGAAACTCAATCAAACAGCATCAGCATCACCATGACACCGTCACGGCAAATAAACTGATAGTAATCACGTCCAAATAGCCAAGGCACTCATTGCGCCATAGCCAACAAGTACCGCGATGAACTGAAGAAGACAACAGTTTACACACAAGTTGCGTCTCTCAGGTCCCCGCTAGTACCTTCCAGATGATATATGAGGAACCAGGCTTGAATGACATTGGAACGAACTCGAGGGCGCCGACATAAAGGAACGTGCCAGCTGCTAAGGCACTACAGACACCGCTCAATACCTCTGAAAAACGTCACAAGTTCCTCAATAGTTGATGACAGCACCACGAGACATGCAGGGCTCCCGCAGCCTTACTACCTGTATCGCTCTCGGCCGATTCAAGACCCCAACCAATGGCAATGCCAGCCGGAGTCATGAACGCGAAAATGACGCTGAAGATGAGCATTCGCCACTTAGAGACCTTGGCCTCCATAAAAGATGCTCCCAATGCATATGCAGCCAGGCCTTTGTGCACTGCGATGGCGATGAGAGTAGAGGCGATCTGGGATGCATTGTCGCTCGCACCCAGGGAGAGGCCTTCAAATATGGAATGCACCGAAAGAGCTAGGAAAATGAATATTGCAGAAGCTTCGGACATATTAACATCATGTGAATGCATATCTTTGGCATCATCATCTGCCGAGGTTAGCTGGGATGAGGAAGATGAGAGTTGGGATGATGACGGGCCTTCGATATCAGAGTTGATGTTAGTATCATTTTTGACAAGTTTTGGTGACTGATCCTTCCGTTTAACTTGATAGGCGTCAACTGATTGTTCGATAATCAATAGTACTATGAACATTATACCACAAAGCATATAGGGGAAAGGGTAACCGTTCATGGACTCGGTTAAATCAGCCAAGCTCTCAGCAGAGTCCGACAAGAGATGGACAAGTCCAGTGGCGAGAAGCACTCCAGCCACCAAGGCACAACTTATTTCATACATCTTAGTACGAGATATCCATCTTGATAGGATGATACCAATAAAACATACAATAACGTTGATGGCGATGGCGAGACCTTTCCACAGATCTATATCAGACGACATGGGAGAAAATAACAACAAAGGACCCTTAGAATGCTGAGAAGAAAAATCCATATCCGTGGGGACCAGTGAAGGATTCAGACGAACTAACGGAGCTGAGTGAAACCTAGACATACCCCACCGCAACTTGAAGCATCATCATAGGCAGGAAACATGACATGTTGAGAGAAAAAAAGCGTAGAAGATGGGCGACATGACGACGAGTCCCGACTGGATAGTCAACACAACAGAGAAAACTGAATGGTAGAACGTCACTAAGTCAAGATAAGCGCAAACGCGATTATGAACCCTGAACGAAGGACCCTGTCTCATACGGCTAACCCCTCCTGAGCTCAACTGCCGGCTCTGAAGGGTAGTTGACTGCGTGCTTCCTGCCGGCTAGGAAGATCTCAAGGGCGTTCCACTCCTCAGTGAAAAGATAGAGGGCATAGAGGGCGTGATAGAGGATGGATCCACCAGAGTCAACGACTTCATTAAAGCGATCTGAACCCTCTTTAAATTTTGATACCAACATTTCCCTCCTCTCATTGAAGCTGTCCTTACAGCGCATCATCTGCAGATGGACTTCGTCGTCCAACGTAATAGCTTCGCCGTCCTTGCCGCCGCCAAGGCAAATCTCCAGCTGAGCGATGGAACGTTCCAAGGCCGTTGCGAGAGCTTCCAAATGAGGGGATATAGCCGCGAGGAGTTCTGTAGTAGCCGGCTGACCAATCTCCAAAGTACAGGTGATGCACGCGCCATAAGCGCATACTGTGGACTTTGCCAGAGAATCGAGACTTTTCTGAGCCTGTAGAATCCTCTTCTCCTTACCTGACATTACCCACTGCCCGAATACAATGACCTCGGCGAAGGCGTCCTCCTTCAGAGCAGCTCGGGTGTTGGACGTGCGCGACAACAACTCGCCGAGTTCTTCCCGTTCGTCCACAATAGAGGACTTGCTGTTACCATCACTCAACCGTACCAGCTGCCTCACAGCATCAGTCACACGCTTGGCCTGCTCCTTCAACGTCTCCTCCGAGACTGTGTCGAGCTGGACGCTAGCAAAGACGGGGAAGACCACACAGGACAGGACAGACGTCATTCCCACGCCGACTAGAGTGAGTGCCATACGCCAGCCCACACCCCAAAGGGTATCTTCTTCCGGCTGCGGCATCGATACTGATGGCTGGAAGGCTACTATAATCCAGGTTAGAACGAACACTGGTCCACCGTAGCCAACAGCGTGGAAGGTTGAACCCACCTTCCCGAAGAAGGCAACGATGAGCAGTTCGACGAAGAAGGCTGCTTTATTGAAGGGGTTGGCGAAGATGCACACAACAGCGGCTACGAGTGCGCAAAGTGTCCCGCCTATCCTCCTCAGTACCTTATTGAAGGTGGCACCAGTATTGGGCAGCATGCAGAACAATGCCGCGATGAAGCCCCAGAAGACATGGCTCATCATATACGGATAGACTCGGCCCCACAGGAGAAGGACGATCGACGTGAGGGTACCGGTGAGGGTGATCTTAGCAGGATAGATGAGCTTCTCCCACAGAGTCATGTCGTTGGACTCGAAGAAGGGCTCCTTCCACCAGTTGACGCAAAACTCGAACAAGTCGTTGCACCAACGCACCACCTTGAACCGGTTACACCCCTGAGAAGAACACAAGCAGAGTTCTACAACGCCGCACGGAGACGACTAACCTTATCGAGTTTTCCAGAAGCCACCTGCTTGTTCCGGGCTGCGGTGTAATCCGCTATGATGTAGGCGAAGTGCAGCACAGCCTCCTCTGCAAAGTTGAACCTTGCCATCTCTTCTGTCGATATGATACCGTTGTGCTCACGCATGGCCTTTCTAGCCGTCACCGAGGCACCCCTCAAGCTGTTCTTGAACGATGCCGCCTCTTCCCTCACGCCAATGGCCTCACGGGTGTCATGTTCATCGTCGCTTAGTAGTGCAGCCCTGATCTCAGACCGGAGCTCCAGGAGGTCCGCGGCTGTAGGCTTCCACAACTTGTCGAAGATGGCTTCAGGATAGACACCCTCAGCAACAGACTTTCGCAGCGAGTACAGGAAGCTGGCCATCCGCCAGAGCATACTGCGCACCTTAGCCGACTTGGAAGACGCACTGGCACGATTGAGAGCCTTTTCGAACCGACTCTGGGCGGCATCTACTGTCGAAGCATGCCTGTTACCCGACATCATACTCATGCAGAGGACGTCGAAGAAGTCACTCGTGGCGAGATCGAAATCTCTGAGTGGCGACGTGCCAGCCTGTGGCAGCAGTGCGAATAGGTCAAGCAACGCTATAGTGACGAAAGATACGATAATACCGTAACTTTCGAAAATCGAGTTCCACAGAGCTTCCTCGTATGGCTTGCCCAAGAACAAGGCAACAGGGGTGAAAAAACTGCTAGCCGCCGCCTCGAAGCCGATGACCTTACGGAGCTTGCAGGCCGAAGACCGATGGCAGAGCGCGATGAGGAAAAGTAAAGGGAATAGCGAAGGCGATGGCCGCCTCTCGTTGGTAGTTCTCGATTGACCCACCTCCGCACATGGCCTGCACTATGAGGTAATACAAGCAGCCAACGGCGCTTGCAAACCATGTCCCGAAGAGAGAACGCAAACAGTGGGAGGCTGTCGCTTGGAAGTTGAGATGAGTTGAGAACAGGGCCCATACTGGTCCTTGCATCTGAGAAAAATAGTGCTTTTACAGCAGTAGTGGTGGTGGAGGATATACTTACCGTGTAGATGAGTATCTCCCGCTTGGATTGATCGATTGGCACCATCAATGGTATAGCACCAACGGCAATGGTAAAGGCACCCACAATGCCCGTAAGTGAATTGGGCTCCTGTTAGAGACAGCGAGGAGTAGAGGGACATGACAAGAGTAACTGTAGAGCAGCGATCCTCATCGGATGGGAGCATGCTCCTACCGCAGTTCGAAAGACATTTGGAAGGCCACTGAGGATCCACACGAGACGCACAGTATTCAACAATCAGTTCTGCACTATTCTCACGTCAATTATCACCCGAACCGGTAGCATACGTGGCTGCCACAGGCCTTTGGGTTCGATTAGGTTTTGTACTAGACGATACGCCGAGGATAGGCCTGGCTTCAACACAATCATCTCAGCCAGCGACGTCACAGGGGCCTCGGGGTGGACCAGCCCAATCCGCAACGATGAGCGGAAGTTGCGGTATCGGCTACAATCTTCACAGCAAAACCCGGAATAATTTGGTTAACTTATTCCAGCTCGTCACCTGCAGTTTCACGGAGGCAGCGACGGTGTCATGAGTTCCGATGTCGAGCCATTTCGGCGAGTGAACTCGCAACAGGAACACGGCGATCGATGCTACAGTGGTGATAATAGCCAAGATGATACAAATTATAGTGGCGAGAAGCACTGGGAGTGTCCAACAGATTGCTCCTCAATGTCAGGAGCGATCTCAGAATCAGAATTTTACGTGTAAAATGCGATTCTGGGAGCGTTCTTAAAAACTCCGGGGAGATCTATTGAACACGCGGACTCTACTGCATCGGACCCTAGACCTGCGTAAAGGAAGGGAGCTTGATGATGATGGCTTCTTGCAGTATCAACCTCTCATGTACCACTCGCGTAGCATTGGAACACTGCCGGGTGTCACCATCAGTCTTATCAATTGACCTCAGACTAGTCGTCCACGTGATAGCGCGGATGTTTCGTACAAATTCCTGGTTAGGGCGCGCGGACCAGCAGGGCGCGCGCTTTTTTCAGTGACGCTGGAATTTTGTACGTGCAGGCTAGGTCCGGTACTGCCGTGTTGATCGCAAGCTTCATGCGATAGATCTTTGCTCCATCTTTTTCTTTTGCTCAGCCTTTAAGCGCATAAGATGGATTCCATCGAGGTTTGGAAGTTACTCTCGATATTCACCACCTTTGCTGTGGCAGCTGTTGGTATGTGGGTATCCTTCTACTTCCGCAAATCTAAGCTATTTCCTCTTGGTTGTGCCCTCGCCTGTGGTGTACTACTCGCCGTTGGCCTCACTCATAGCCTCCCCGAAGGGGTCGAAGGCTTAGAGACCTGGTCAGAGGACAACCTCGATGGGTATCCCTTCGCCTATCTTCTATGCGCTGTTGCAATAGCCTTCCTCGCTATTCTCGAGGAAGGAGTACACGTATGGTTTGAACGTAGACGCTCCCTACCGGTATGTGAGCATGGCCCGAGTTTCGTCGGCGAACCATTGGATGCGTCTAAGAGCGTCGAGGCTGATAAGCAAGTTTTGGACCCCCACATGCACCCTGACGTTCTTCTAGAGACATCAGCCGTCTTTGTATTCCTCGCCCTCTCTGTCCATTCCATATTGGAAGGCATGGCTACTGGTGTAGCTTCTGACGTTGACGACTTGTATGGGACCCTCATCGCTATCTTGGCCCATAAAGGTTTGGCAGCTTTCGCTCTGGGCGCTAGCATGGTCGAAGCTGATGTAGCCCTCTACAGAGTAGTGTTGTACGGAGCCATTTTTGCGCTTGGTACCCCGGTGGGCATCCTCATCGGCTGGTTCGGCAGTCGTGGTGAAGACAGTGCAGGTAGGTCACTCTCGGGTCCTCATCCCCCCATAGCACCCCCGATTCTCAGGCCTTTTCGGCGGCGTTGCCAATGCTTTGGCCGCTGGTACGTTCATCTATGTGAGTACCATGGAGTTCATGCCCATTACGTTCAAACACGATCGCAGTAATTTCGTATTCAAGGTAGTACTTGTGTCCTTCTTATTATTACCCTAGCTTGCTCCCTCTCCTCTACTGCTGCTGTGGCTTCAGGTACTCATGTTCATAGCTGGTTTCTCGCTGATGGCTATACTGCCCATCTGGTCGGAAGTCCACGATCACGATCACAGCCATTAATAGCGAGTGTGAATGCAGTGATTCGTCCCAGGTTAGATTCTCTCATGTCTTCGTTTCCTTTTCTCTTTCTTATCTTTGGAGTTCTCTCGACACCATATGTCGCGGTGTCTCCACAGTCACATTCACAGGATGATGATGATCCATACAGACTCTTTGTAAAGAATTCACATGCATGTTTGGTTTTAATGAGAAGGGGTCATGTCTTTCCGAAAGCAGCCATGGTTGGCAGATAGTCGTCGTGCTGCTGTTCAGGGCTCCATTAGGACACGCGTCGAGTCGCCGTCCTCTGAGGTACCTGATACAAGTTGATATCTCATCCGTCTTCGTGAGCGTGAATAGCGAAGATAGCGCAACGTACGGAAATGAGGCCACTGTGGCACGTGGCGAGTGGCAGTCAAACGATGAGAGCAGTAGCTGCGTCGAGCTCCAGAAACTGTTGCTGCGGTTACGTAGTACAGCGGCCTCATGTGCTCATGGCGTATTCTTTCCGTCGTAGTTTCCGCATGATAGAGGTTGAGATGACTCCCGTTTCCTCGGGCTGATTGACACTGAGTGCCGTTCAGGGGACCTGAGGGGCTCTGGTGGAGACGTGCACTCCATCCAGCTGCTAGTAGTGGTAGTAGGTGTGGAGGGCAAGGGGTATATCGAGATGCGAAAAGGAGGACATTTCGGAGCTGTGTATCGAGGTTGTTACTCTACAACTCTGAGGCTCGGTTATGTGTCAAGAATGATGGTGATTCATTACAGAAATGCTGTAATGAATCGGTATTATGTGTACAGAGATGGGAAGATAATGAGGATGCTTCCGTGGGTGCGGGTGAGTCTTAAGTGAGATTGTCATCAGGGAGTGGTCGAATGGTTGGACAGTAGAAGAGGTGATGAGTCAAGAGCGTCCACGATGGTTCGGCCAGGCATTGCGGCAGCCGCAGGGACCCATACCGAGTGACTCTCTCGGATATACTCGATAAAAGCAGAGTTTAAGGAGGCCTCTAAATGGTTGAAGTTGGTTAAGGGAGATTTTGAGGGTCGTGCTGCTGCACTGAAGCGCGTACCGAAGGATGTTCTGAACAGAGCCCGATCTCTCGTAGATAATGTTGTTAAGTTGGCATATCCAAGGTTCATGCATGCATGATACGAAACAAGTTGCTCGCCACTCCTGCAACCGCTCGCTGCAGTCGTCTTATCCCCACTCTCATTGCCATAATCCCTTCGCCTGCCTTATTCCCATCGTATCAATCACCTGTTGTTGGGGATAGACTGGTGGCATTGGAAGGGCAAGTGAGGAACCTACAAGTACAGGTAATCTCCATGTGAGCGTCTCCCCTATTGCCGTCTCCTCTCGGGCACTATGAGTACCTCGGTGGATGCCGGTTGAGTACTACAAGGCTCTTTTCTCTCCCCAGGTTAACAGTCTCTGCATATCACAGCCAGCGACAGAGACCGTGCCTGACGCCAGTCCACAGGATGAGAGAGTTCTCTCGGAGATCCAGCAGCTACGCTCTACTGTATCCATCATCCTCCCTGCATTTACATGAGTCTCATCGTCCTGCACGCAGGTGGCCCTACTCTGTGACGAGCTGAAGAAGGTCTCAGCCACGGCCCAGCAGCAGCAGCAGGAAGGGGACGTACCCTCTCCTCCTCTCACCGCGCCAGTTGAGGACTCTTCTCACGGTGAGGGACAGAAGTGGAGAAGGCAGACGCGCCTGGAGTGCTGGGTACCCCGGGAAGTATCTCCGTTGGCGAAAGATGTGGTAGTAGTGTGGGGGAGGGTTGAGGGTTTGTCGTAGCGTGGATTATCAACATATGACGAGCAGGGAGCATTATTGGTGAATGGAATCGACATGAGCTGTATGGCCGCTCCAAGTGGGTGCTACAGGTTCCCCACCTTATCCGGCGGACCCCCAGCCACAGCAGCATGCGGTTGATGGAGAGGCTCTTCCTCGAAGACAAGGTGTTTTGCAACTATGTTCGGGAGTATCTTAGGTCGTCCCGCGTCTTTCTCAGGGCGTAGTATCTCGTCCCGCCCGATCTAGCGTAACCAGTCTGCCGTCGCCACGGGCGTCCTCTGACGTAAAGGAGGGGTCTAGGCGATCCAGGTGGGTAGTGTACGTCCGCAAGGCTCTCGACCCGTACCCTCTCAGTACATCCGCCCATCTGTCTCCTAGAGGGTCCATGGAGCGACGAGGCTCCCTTGCTCATCGACTCAGCTCCCCTCGGGTGAAGGGATCCAGAGTAGGCCAGCCAGGGGTGGGCAGCAGAGTCCTCCATCTTGGTTCATCAGCTCTTCGTGAGTCCGGAGAACCCTGCATGGGGTATTACTGCTGGACGATCTCCTCGGAGGGTATCTACGGCATCAACAGTAGTGATGCGTCCCTCATGTCCGTACCGCTCCTAACAGCGTGGCAGGCACCTGGTCCGAGGGCAACAAGGCACGGATCTGTCTCGGAGGGAGTATCGACAACCCTGGTGCCCTACGACAACCTTGTGGACGAGGCCTACGCGAGGATCAATGCCCAGTAGGAACGCAAGACGGGTATCTGCTGGCATGGCGGTTCGCAGGTACGGGTCCCTGGCGGCCTGCGTCGAAGCTCTGTGTACAGGGGAGGGCACCTTCGATACATCTACCCGCTTCGAGTGCCTAGACTTTGCAGCTATCATAGAGCAAGTTGGGATGACCCCGAAAGAGGGCTGCCGACTTTTCCGCATTCTGGACACTCAGAGAGTAGGGCTCGTCGCTCTCGAGGACCTCGCCTTGGCAGCAGCGGGAAAGCTGCCGCGTCGGAGATCGAGTGTTGGATTATCGAGGTCTCATGCAAGCCGGAGGACCAGTACTAACTCGGCAACCGGCGCTCGTGGGTCAGCGGCAGACGACGACGCCAATGGCGATGGGTCCGAAGGCTTTCGCGCTGCCTCCGGTGGAGGGAAGTCCGGTGGCTGCCTACAAAGCTCTTCCGTATGTGACTCCTCCTACCCAAGCCAAGCCCAGTCGAGCTGAGGATGAGCAGCTGAGCTTGATTAGGGAAGCTACGGCGGTGTACTCCCCGCCGTGCCCGTACCCCCACTCACCAACCCTGCGACCACTATTATCGAGATCGCCGACTTACACCACGCCCCTTCCTCCCCCACCCAGACTGTTATTGTGTTGAGCCTTTCGGCCGCCATACATGTCAAGAGAGTGATGTTGTTATGGTGGAACTGTTCTTGCGTTGGGCGAGTTGAGGGACCATCGACGTCGTAGTAGTTATCAGTAAGAATGTCAACTGGTAAGAAGACCCTCAGCAGTACGCAGCACGAGCCCAGTGTGTCCCTGGTTCCGATCCTGATCCTAATGTAAGTTGACATACACCTACCCTCCTGTCGTGTGTACGCCGTCATCAGTTACATGATGGGTATGCTCATCTGTGATATGACCTTCGACACCCAGGCCACTGGTGAGGAGTGCCGGGTCTATTACTGTCGGCAGCTAGAGAATCTTCAAACCCCTCTGGGTGCTGCCAGAGTAACCTCTAAGATATCTCCTCATCCATCATGCTATCTGTTTCTCGCTCAGATGTTTGTCCCCACGGCTGTTGCTGGTATCATCATTCTTCGTGACTACTACCTGAACGCTCAGAACAAGTTGGCCCCCATGCGTAGCGTCACCTTGCAGGCGACAACAATAGTATTACTCCTTCTGTTGGGTAGGCTGCCGGCCGCCACCCTCCTCTCACCGCAGCAAGGGTTCCTTCTTCCTTAGGCTTGGGTACCATGGGGTTGTCCCTCATGACGGTCCATTCGTCATGTCCTCACCGGACCCCTGAGGAGTGGGCTCACATCGTACGTCGAACCTTGCTGCCGGTAGAACCTTTACGTCGTTGTTGTGCTTCTCAGTGTTGCTGCCTTCCTGCGTGAGCAGGTTCATATCGTTATGGGCATCACCTTGGGCTCGGCAGCCACACTCCTATGGCTCGCCCGTAGGGCCATAGAGAGGACTGATGCTACGGAGGCCAAACTGGAGTGAAGAGGCGACGACTGTAACCGCTGTTTTTACTATCGTCCTTATGAACCGAGTTTCTGCCAACACAGTCCGTTTGAGTTGACTATCATCCAGGTGGGGATCCTATCGATACTCTCGGCCATAGGGCTAGGTCATCTTCCGCAGCGCGCTACGGTCGTAACACCAGGCTTTGGTGTAGGGTAGGCATCTTTATCCTAGCTGCTGTGCAGGGGCCTCATCACATACCGCCTTGCCCACGGATCAATAGGCACGATGTTCATGTTTTTGAAGTTCTTCTTCCTCCTCGACGCCAGACTTCATTTATCCCTCGCCGTGGTCACTTTCAGGTGGCAATCTGGGGGTTTCCTCTTTTCGCTCCACACTGGGAAGTTAACAGTACGAACTTTACAAAGAGATGCTGTACCAAGGAAGGTTATTGTTGCGTCCTTGTCCTGGCCATGGCATCGTCTTCTTCCTTGGGACCGTATGTTGGTGAGACGCCCAACGGGGAGGCCCCGGAGATGCTCGAGTGCCTCCCAGATGACACCATTGATTGTACCATCCACAACAGCAGCAGCAGCCATCATTCCCCTCGGCTGCTTCCGATGTGTAGGTAAGTATTGTGGCTCTATAGTGGAGGCCGACTACTGGTCAGCGCATTTGCGAGCCCCTCATCACAGAGAGAAGGTTGGAAGGCAGTACAGGGCCCGGCAATGGGAGACAGTGAGGGCTTATCCTGACGGCCAATTCTTATTGGAGAGCAACTACATAGAGGTCAGCAGGGCCAGCCCTTCATACACTCTCAACTATCCCTGCACTCAGCTGTTGTTCTCACTGTGGTTGTTACCTCGGAAGTGCATTAACCGTGATACCATTAACGCCACTAATCCTTCTCTGCTCTCGCGTATCGTGCAACCAACACACTCTACGGTAGAGTCTCTACTATCACAATGGACGACGTCTAAGACTGGCGAGCTGGGCACATTAATGTTGTTCTCTATTCTTCCTTTTGTTTGTAGCTCGGTGAGGACAACCAGTTCTGCTGTACACTCTGCAATAAGAAGTCCTACGTCTTCGGCATGATCATCGAAAGCCACTGCGCCAGTGATAAACACAAGCGTAACGTGGAATGGGCGGCTAGAACCAACCCGCCACCGACAGACAGACGTCTAACCGACGAGCATACGATGTGAGTCTGGCGGCCTCCAACACTTCTGTGTAAGCATTGGTTCACAGGGCTGGTGCTGGCGGTGGCTCGGTTGCCACAGCAGATGCAGAGTACATGAGAGCTCAGCGGCTCAAGGTGCCTGACATGCTTCGCCTGCTCCTCTGTCGTGTACTTGTCGCCCTTACAGGATGAGGAGGGGTGGATAGTCTGTAAGCTGTGCAATAAGAAGTTCTTCGACCTCGACAGCGCCAAAGGCCATTGCGCTTCCACCAAGCATGCAGAGAACGTGGCCTGGGACGACGAGTAGGCGGGCAGCAGTGGTGATGGTGTCCTCGCGTTCCATCCGTCGCCCTGTGTACTCAGGAACCGCCGGCTGTACAATCCTGAGATAGGCGAGTTGACTGTCGATGGGCAGACCTTCCTGCGCTCCAACTATCTCCAAGTAGGAGTACCTCCTCCTCGGACGTCCTTCTTCACCCATCCAGTGGTCCCTCATCAGATAAGCGGCACCACGTTCAACTGTCCGATGTGCGACAAACAGTTTTACGATATTGGGGAAGCCCGGGTGCACTGCGATAGCAAGGCGCACGTGAAGGCGGTCAAATGGTGAATCATCGTCACCTCCGCTCCGCCTTGCCATTGTGCCGTGGTAGGAAGAACTCAGACAACGCTGAGCAGACGGACGAGCCTGACTACGATGCCGCCTACAACAAGCAGTTTTACCGTATGGAGGACGGTCAGCGGGTCGCCACTGTTGCTGGTGTTATCGCTAGTGATGAGGACAGTGCGCCCTGCAATTACCCCAACGAGCAGGTCAATGATGGTTACCTCATCTGCGAGGTAACCGCTGCTCGGCGATACTGCTGCTACGGTCGTCTGTACAGGTGTGCGATGTGAAGCCTCAGAGCTGGGACCAGTGGAAGGGGCATCTTCATTCTAAGAAGCACTTGAGCAGGCGAGCTGCCCTGGATGAAGAATACGTCTGCTACTGGCAAAGGCTTCATGCTGGAGGGGTGAGACCAACAGCGTACACGTTTGATCGGCGAGGAGGAGCCTCTAACCTCAGGTCGCCTACTACTACGAGCACATCTCCCAGATTTGGCAGTGGGGTGAAGTGGCCGATGAATGTATGAGAGTGAAGTTTCGCCAGCTTCTGTGAATGATGCCTCTTGAACCAGCCAATAAGAGTTCTATGACGTACCGTCACACCGGTCTCGAGTTCGTCACCAAGTTGGGCGGCTGGACGACACCAAAAATCAAGAGGGGGATGATGCTCATCCTTCTGCCAGGATCAATGGGAGCCTCCCCAACTCCAAAGCTCAATGGGAGCCCGATAATGGAGAATCCCTCGGCTTCGACGCAGCGTCGGTCTTCACAGCTGCGAGCTGGAAGTGTAAAACGCGTTCTACGCATGCCCTTACGCGTACCACGCGTTAATACGCGTAGTAGGCTACTACTAGTAGCTCCAAGTGATCACGCATAATGACGTATTTCGCATGCGTTAATACGCGGGAGTGTACTTCCTACACCTCACTTCGCGTGTCTCACCAAATTACACTGGCGGGTAACTGTACTAGTCGTAATGCAGGTGCAAGTCCGAATGGAGATGCACCCGCGTTGTGTAGAACGCTAGCGTAGTACGCATTACGCATTGCACAACGCGTGATGGCTCTATTTTACGTTCATTACTCGTAAAACACGTGGAGTGTATCACACGACTGTAGCCAGTACGCGTACTTTTTACGCGCTTCGTGTGAACGGGTATTGCCCCACCTTTCAATAGTTAGAAAAAGTTCGGCTGGTACTCCGATTCCCGTCTCCTGGTGATACAAAAAGCCAAAACTAGTGAGATTCTCATTATAAGAATTCGACAAGCACAGACCGCTCTGCAAGGAGTGATTGACAGAGTCACGTGTGCCAATTGAAACGTGTCCTGTCTGAGTTTCTGTAGTCCACAAGTGCTTTGGATATTCAAAGTGCCGAGTGAGTTTATAACCGACTGTCGTCTAACTGCGCGTGATAACGTGTATCTACGCGTTATTCCACGCGGTTTTCACTCATAGTAGTACTATAATAATGCGCGTTCTTTTAGCGCGAAGTGTAAAACGCGTACCGCCATGGAGCTACTACGCGTTAATACGCGTAGTAGCTCCACGTGATCACGCGTAATGGCGTACTGCGCATGCGCTGGTGCGCGGAGTGTACTAATGCTTTCATTTCTGCCTGTTCCGTTGGAATTATGGTATTCTTCAAAGTCACCTACTTCACCGTCTTCCGTGAAGGTCCGGGCTTTGCCTGGAGCAAGTTCAAGCAAGCGTGTCAGGAGTACTCGCGTAGTGAACCCGACCCAAAGATGTACTGCAACTCAGAAGCAACCAAACGTATAGATAATACCCAAGGTGACACGAGTCACCAGCTATACGATACGTCGACGAACCACGTCAGACAACCGAGTCTGCACGGAGTAATGGCTACGAAATCGATCTAGCGAAGCTTAGCTTGAAGCACCCGTCCTGCACTACACAATCGTGCACCATTGTGCAGTGCTGTCCCGATTCCGGCCGATACCACACTTCACACCGTCACAAGCGTAGCAAGCATCGTTTGTGCGCGAGCTGTTCGCGCGCCCCCGTAATCGACCAAAGTGGTAGCAACGATATGTTGCGTTCGTGGTTATGGGAGCGGAACCCGGCGTGAGAAGGTCTTCCGGGCCGGTTCCGAGGAAATTTTTCTTTTACCCTTGGTTAGTTATCTGGGAGACATTGCCTGTGTGCTTGCGTGCCAGGCAATGTGACTGCGGTGTTGTATTGGCCGCTGGCCCGAAGTGTGTTGGACATCCTGGTGATGTCTGCTGGTCTTCGGGTCTCGGGCTAATTTACACCACAGTCTCACCCAACACTCCCAGTTGACTGATGCGATGCGGCGAAGCGCGTCTTGA
>JABANP010000266.1:0-71054 GCA_013115135.1 Perkinsus olseni | reverse complement strand
GTGAACCCATCCACAATTGGAGTCAAAGACCTCCGCGAGCCAATTGGGGGAGGTCCTAATTTAGGGCGAGCGCTAGAAACAACTTCCGGGCATTCCTGGCGGAACCTATCGATCGCAGGCCCCCGTTCCTATATATTATCTTCGCTCCACCCATTACAATTTCTCCAAACCTTTCAAATCATTCAATATGGTCCGTCAAAGTTTATTCGTAGTATCCGGTGCGAATCAGAAATGTTTTGACGCTCACAATAACTCACAAACCATGCTTCTGTAGGCTTCAAATGAGGCGTATTTTGCACAAAAATTGCCACGAATATCCCCAACAGCAATGAGATCTACGTGCTACTGTCTGAGAGGTTGAATCGTGTTGGATGAGCCTCTGCCTGCGGAATTCGTATTCGGGGGCGCGCGCTAACATAAACAAGAAAGCGCACGCCATGCCAGCCGGGCTGGGCTTCGGTGTTCGGTGTTCGGGTTCGGGACAGGGACGATATTAATGGCCTTGTGTGCAGCTCTGATTGGGCCATACTGACAACTTATGCATCACTCCCTGTCATGTATGATTATTACGAAACGTGACCCAAGTACTTGGGCCAAACAGTTACTGGTCGACTTGCAACATACTGTGTCGCAGATTTTCGCTTATCGGTTCGCTCGGGAAGATGGGCATGCCATGTTTGCCAGTACGAATGGAGCCCAGCGATTGAGTTTCCTTAACCTTGCAAGCCAGCGACAATGCTCAACCACGAAGTCGCAATGTCGATATTGCGGCCCGGCAGCGTTCTCCATCGGAGAGCTGGCCGGGCCGCACACATCTCCTCTCGCATCTGCATCGCGCGTTCATCGCCCTCTGTTCGTTTACCTATGCCTGACCTCTGACATATATCTCTCACATCCAGAACCTAGTAACATGTTCTATTATGCTGTGGTGTGCTCACGGTATATGACCTAAGCGTAGCGTCGGTTGAAACGATCTCCATCACATCGCAGGACCTCCTGATCTTACGTTGCACGTCTAGCGGCTCAGCTGCGAGTGTTGCTAGATCGCTTCCTCCTCTTCGACCATTGTCTAATGATGAGCTCCCTTGAGCCGGTTACTCACTTACCTCGGTGGTTAGTGGTGATACCGGTGGGCACTATTAGTGTCGAGATTGAGAATGAGACCAAGACTGTTCCTATCCGTGAGTACCTATGCTGGCTGGTTCACTCGCGTGTAGCCACTGGTCACCCCTCTCCGGCAATGATGAAGTGTCAACTCCGTCAACGTTGTTGGTGGCCGTCTATGGAAACCTGCTGCCGGACGTGGACGAGTAAATGCCACACCTGCCAAGTGGAGACAGCCCGCACCAACCGCAGTCTTGGGAAGTTTAGCCTTCGCCGCTACCCCGGTCGCTTCGAGGCCATCAGCGTGGACTATACCGGTCCCTACGAGGTATCTTCGGTGGGGCAGTTCCGGTTCAGCCTGACGATCATGGACCTCTGTACTGGGTACGTCCGCTTCGCTGCTACAAGGACGCGGTGCGGAGGCGAGTTCGTGGCGACTCTGCTGAAGTATTGGGGAATGGACTTCGATCTACCCCGTACTATATTGCATGATCGTGATGGGGCCTTCGTGGCTGAAGTGGTCAGGGCTTGGAAGGCCCGGGCCCAGATCGAGGAGAAGACTTCTCTGCCCTACTTGGCTCGCATGAACGGCAAATGTGAGCGAGCCCATCAAGAGCTGAAGCGGTGTGTCCGTCAGGTTATCTCCCAGTCCGGGTCGGCATCATGGCCAGAGGCGTTGACTGTTGCCGCCCGAGTACACAACCGGTTTCCGACCTTCCGTGAGAAGATCAGTCCTTATCAGCTGGTCTTCGGGCAACTACCTCGAGATGACTGGGGTGCATTGGTTAACAGCCTACGTCATGAAGATGGTTTCCAGAAACTCTGTGAGGATGACCCAAGTGGTTTCTTGAAGGATCTCAAGACCAACATCGAGAACACTCTGGCCATCTACCGGGAGAACAATGTCTTCCACCGACTGGGTATGAACCACCACCGCCAGGCCTCCTCCTTTCAGGTGGGAGATCGAGTGCTCTACCTCAAGCAAGCACTGACGGTCCGGCGAGTGCATTCCATCCTACTGTGGAAGGTCCCTACACCATCACCGAGGTCAGTGAGCGTCAACCGGCTTTGGTCACCCTAGACGATCGAGTCAAGTGTGCTGCCGACCAGCTTGTGCGGTACCGGGACTATGACTCGGTATTGCCAGCGGCCACATCGTCTGCTGCGGCGCAAGAGGTTGTCGAGCTCGAGCGAGTGGACCCAGACTCTCTATCCGTTGGTGACTTCGTCGTCTATCGCAGTCCAGGTAACGATTGGCTCTTCGAGATCGCCCGAGTAACCGCCGTGGCTGTCGACCAAGGAGCTGTGGACGTTGACCTCTATATCGTCAATCGGTCGGAGAAGTGGCTGCCAAGTGGTCGCAGATGTCGTGCCCCAATGGCACTGGTTTTGTGCAAGATCGAGATGAACCAGAAATCTCGGATAACCCGACGTTCCCGTCAAGATCTGAAGAACTTGGGAGTCCACCTCTGACATTCAACGATGGATTATTCTATGATAATGCAGTATGTAATGCTGTTGCGCACCCTGTTGCGCGTGATCATAGAGGGACATGCCGTCGACTGGGAACTCGACAAGACCGTGTAGACCAAAGAAGACAAAGAGTAGCAGTAGTAGTAGTGCAGAGGATGTGACGGGGATCGACGGGATCAGAGGGAACAAAGGGGGATCCAACAAAGAAGGGCACTGCAGACACCAAATACTGACGTATCTATCACAATAGTATCTACTAACCACGATCATAACAGTATCATCGCAACTACTAGCCTCAGAGCGACCGTTACAAGGGTACAATTGTCGTGCAATTATTGTGTAACGTATCCTGGCGCACTGCTGTCGCCACACTCCGGGCCGCGAATACTGATGATCAACTGCAACAAAAAGAAATCACAGACTCTCGATCGCTCTCATCATATTCCTTGTCGGGGGTAGTCGCCACGAACGGATGCGGGTCGTCGAACTGCGAAGATCATAGACACAGATGGCATCGGATCCCGACCCCAGAGTAACAGTAGGGGAGAGGCAACCAGCAGGACTAGTGACCACCGCACCATGGTCGGTGTAGAGCTGGACGGTCATCAGGTAATCTTCGAGCCCAAGCACCCTTCCGAACTTGAGACGAACGTCACCATCGTCGTCATACTGAGCGATCGCCAGGTCCAATCCGATCTTGCTACGGGCTAGAGCTTGACGTTCACGAGTGTCTTCTTCAACATCATCGTCCAACGACCGTGAAGGACCCATGGGCGTATCCGGAGTGGGGTCAGCAACAACCATGGGGTCATCGTGGATCGGCTGGTCATCTACAGACATGAGGTCTCCTCCTTCGTCCTCAGCGTCTGCCTCTGCCTCTGGGTGGACGTCCTCGGAATAGACTCGACGACAGTTTCCCAAGTAAACTCTCTCGTCTAAGCCATTCTTACCGCTGACGGTAGCAATAGAACCAGACACGGCCTTCACGACGTAGGGACCCCTCCACTTCCATGTTAGCTTCCGAGTAGTAGACTGCCAGACATACACGTAGTCACCCGCTGCAATCTCTGGCATCCCCGGACGGCGGAGAGTCTCTTGCCGAGTCTTCTCTCTTCTATCTAACCACGCTGACTTGAACTGGGCCCATCGTTGCTTGCGGATAGCGGCGACATCCTGGTACACGTCCTGGGGAACCAGTGAGGGGGTATCGAGCACTGCACCGTAGAGCTTCTGTCCAATCTCACCGGTGTCGACAGGTTCCAACGGAGGGATTCGAGCTCGGTGGATGTAGTGCATATCATGAGGGCATAGATGACCATCTTCGACGTAGGGGCACGTGTTAACGACACGGATCGCCCGGAAGAAGACGGACGGCCAATCCTCCAAGAAGTCGAGCCCGTGAGCCACAGTGGTTACCCTCATGTACGAGTGGATGTCCTTATGTACCCGCTCACCATGCCCTAGAAGGGAAGGGGAGAACGAAGGCAGCAGTACCAAGCAGATCTTGTTGCACTCACACCAGTAACGGAACTGAGTGGACCGGAAAGTAGAATCTGATGCGATCAACACCGCTACCCAATCCGTGCTGTCGAACAGCTGTTCGAGTAGAGGTATCACCTCAGCCGTGGCTTTGGTGGTGGTCACAACTCCTCGCGTATACGAGGTAGCCAGGTCCGTCAGGGTAACACCGTAGTTAGGGTGGTCGGAGGGCAAGTTCCCGTTCGCATCTCGCTGGCTGAAGGGACCAACGAAGTCGATAGTACAGATCCTACCCGCTCCCAAATAGCCAGACCAAGGTACCGTGCTACCGAGGGTACACCTTGCGATCCGATCGAACTTACTGCGCTGACACGGTTCGCAGGAGTCGCAAACCTGTCTGACGGTAGTAGACATTTTACGCCAAAAATACCGTCGCCGCAACAGGTTCAGGGTTCCACGTCGACCCCTATGAGAGAACTGGTGAGCCGCTTGAGCAAGTCGGCGCTGTAACCCGGCATCCGCAACCAGGATCTGGCTGAGTACCGCAGTACCAGGCTCCGTGTCGGTCTCGATGTCCAGTGCCACGTTCCGGATGACGAGACCATCGTCGTTCAGCTTGTGGTAAGGGTCTTTACCGTCCTCGATGGCCACTCGGATCGCTCGTACTCGGTCACAACTGTCTTGGGCATCTCGCAACTCCTGCACCGTGACGAAGTCATCATAGTCGGCAGTGGCCTGAATGACGTTGACCTTCTGAGGGAGGGTGTCGGTGTCTTCCTCATCCTCCGGGGGGGCTTTGTAGAGGAACTTGTCGGAGGACAGGCGTACACCTTGGTCGATAACGGCAGGCTCCTTGGGCAATATGGTAGTTGTAGAGGTTGGCCTTCTGGTGCAGGTGTCGCTAGGGTTGCAGTCGCCTCGAATGTGTCGGATGACCACCGGTACACCAGAGCGAGACAGGTTGGAGACCTCCTCCCTGATCAGTCGAAGGCGACGGCGTTCGTACTTGCCGAGCTTATCATCACGCTTCGGATCTTGACGCAAGCGACAGAGGTTGATCTCAGAATCTGTGTAGACGGAGTAGAGAAGCGGCCGAGGACCATGCTCACAGAAGACCTGATCAACTTCGGAGAGCAGCTGTAGGGCCAGGTGTAGAGAGCAGAGCTCCTTCTGCACTATAGTGTGGTTTGTCCTTTGGGGTAAGGGGAACAAGCCGTAACGTCCGCAGAGTCTTGTGTGCGTCGGACCGGGTCCACGGATGTCAATGCAGAAGGCCAGCTGAGATGCGTCGGCGAAAACGTTCACAACACCAGAGACGTCAATAAACCTGGGCACCGGAAGCTGGCTGTTCACCGTACGCAGCCACTCATATATGGCTGCTGTGTGCTCTGGAGTACAGAGAGCATCCCAGTCATCAGTGGAGGCGTTGATGTCTGCCAGAATGAACCTGGCCGGCGCACTGCCCTCCATGAAGAGCGACAAAGGATCATAATATCGATTGATCAGTGACACCGCTTGCCGCCGGGTGATGCACGTGGGGGTGGAACTGGGCACAGGATCGGGGTAGTTGAAACATACTGTGTCGACCCCAACATCAGTAGAGTACCCCAAAACGCCACGATAGTTGCCCGCGGGTGACGGTGACGCGTTGTTGAAGGCCTTCTCCTCCGAGCTGTCAGCTCCGTGTCGTCGCAGTCGCCAAGTCGTGTACTTATGCTGCTCAACAACCTGAGGAAAGCTCTTTCCTCTGTGGTAGTAGTCGTCGACATAGATGACGATATCTATCTTCCTCGGAACCTTGGGATTGGTGCTGACAACGCGGACAGTAGGCAAAGTCGTGGCAGCCTCCTCGTCGGTGAACCCACGTGCCGCACTCGGAGGACCGCAGACGATGTCAGATGGTGCTGCCTCTACTGGCGACTGTGGTAGTGGTAGGGAAGGTGGGAGACCATCGGCAGGTTCGGACAGCAGGGGATGAGCTTGAGCTAGCTCACCGCCATTGCGCTCGACGTCCTTCTGCCAGTTGATCTTGTGCCACGACATCACCGAATGAAGCCCAAAAGGGCTTGACGACACACCGAAGGCCACTCTCTTATACCGGATCCGACGATTGCAGACGACACTGGAAACATAGGGCTGGTCTTGTGATGCCAAGTGAACCCTGAGGAAGGCCTGAGAGAGGTCGCAGGCCTGGTAGAAAGAACATGTCCGCCAGCCGATGAGATAGAACCAGAGACTTCCCTCAGCCCGGCCCCGGACCGAAATGGGCTTGATATAACTATTCAAGACTCTCGCATCTAGGCAGATCCTCACCGGAGTTGTAAGAGAGTCCTTGAACACAGGAACGGCCGGGATGTGGTACGAGTCGGGGTCCGGGGGTCCGGTAAGTAGGGCCGCAATGTCATCGGTGATAAGGGCGTCTACACACGCCTCGTATTGCCGGTACTGCTCTGGGCTAAGTCGCCGATGAATGCTGGCGTCTCTCGCTCGGGCTTGGTGATAGTTCGGAGGAGGACGGTCAGCCGATTTCCACGGAATGGCTATCGACGGACGGCCATCTGGAGCCGAGGCATCAGGGACGAGGGACACAGGCAACAACTGCTGAGGATCATGGGGGAGGTCGAAGTAGTCGTCGGGGCTCTCGGGAGTATCAGACGTAGGGTCAGCAACGGCGTAGTTGACCCTGCATACATTATCCAGATTATCAGTGGTACAAGTCCCGAGACCCAGCTGCTTCAACTCATCACCAGGGTCCACAGTACTTCTGAGAAGGCCTCGAAGCTGTGGTCTTAAGAAGATGGTGTCATCATTTTTGGCGTTCTCCGAGATCACCCAGACCGCGCCGCCTGCCAGCCGGAGAATGTGTAATGGTAGGATCAGTGGGTAGCTCAGCTGATCGACAACCCGGACCGACAGCGGCAGAGTGGTGTCATCGTCCAAAGTGATCTTGACATGACATCGGCCGAGCACAGCACGTCCGGGACCACCATCGAAAGGAACCAAGGTCGTGCCATCCTTCAGTACTGCCACGGACACCCCAGCGCTCTGCCAACGACGGAGCTCATCCTGAGACACTAGAGCAAGTTCGCAACCAGAGTCCAGCAGCCCGTCCACAGAGCATGCGGGTGGAATCGCGCCCGGGGACACGGCTTCCGCAGTCGAGACCTTGACCGGTAGGGTGTTGAGCTTAGGAGCACCCTCTGGCTGGGACACCGTGACAGCGCAAGCAACTCGGGGCCGTTTCCTCGGTTGTGGGGTTGGACAGGCCCGGCCCATGTGGCCTTTCTCTCCACATCTGTGACACATGATATCAGCACAGTGAGCCGTCGGGTTGACCACAGGCCGATCGTGGTGCACACCGCATTGATGACAACGTAAGTGGAGGAAGGCCACCTGCACTTCTGGGCAAGTTGAGGTGCCGTGTTGGTGGGACAGACAACGCTGACACCTGAAACGCCGCAGGAAGTCGAGGCAGAAGACCGCAGGATCAGCACAGCTATCCACCGGCTTCTCAGCAGTGGGGTCCAGGGCAGGACGAGGCACGGGGGGGCTGGGCCGAGACGATGTAGGGGCGGGAGTACTCGAAGCTTGAGCAGGAGCGGGCGAAGACGAGGCCGCACTGTTTGGGACTGACTGTACGACGTTAACCTGCTTGTTCTTGCCGATCTCGTCGCTTTCCATGCGAGAATGGTAGAAACCCCGTGCACGTTCACACATGAGTGCGAAAGACCTCACCTCCTGTCTCGGAGCCCGCTTGATATCTTGCTGGGCAGCCAAGGTCAGACTAGACAGCCAGAAGGCCGCCAACTCGTCGTCCCCGAGAGAGCTTCCTTTCTCGCTCTGGATTGCACGGACAAGAGACCGGAACCGAGCCAAGTGAGCCTCGAACTTGGAGTACCCCGGCTCCTCCAGCTTGAGATTGCGGAGAGCTTGGAAGTAATCAATGAGACCGGACCCCGCATGAGAATGTTCTCGACATAGCTGATCCCAGACTTGCTGGAGATAACTCTCGAAGTCGGACTCCCGTTCACAGAGCGGTGTGCCACCGTGCTGGAGCTCGATGGCACAGAGAGTACTGTCGGCCACAGTATCACTCAGGTTGCGGAGAACGTAGAAGTATCGGCTGATCGGGCATCCGAATCGATAATGGCTCGTCTGCCGGACCGATTGGGCCCAAATCATGAGCCCACGGGGATCTCCCATGCCTAGGAACTTTCCGCCGTCCACCAAGGGGGCCGCATCATTGGCCTTCTTGATTTTGAGCACTCGCTCCTGGAAGTTCGAGTCGGCGATGACCGGTGCACGAGTTGGGCCATTCAACAACGAGCTGGTCTTTCGCGGGTTGCCCAAGGGGACTTCCGCAGTTTCAGTGGTATCGCCGATCAGAGGGTCAGGAACTTTGCGAGAGGGAGCAACCACCGGAACCGAAGGAGCGGGCGGATTGGAGTGTTGAGCAGATGAGTGAACATTGCTGATCTGGTTGGATAGATTCTCCAACTTCAAACCGAGATCACCGAACAGGTCGTAGACCTCTTCTCGTAACTCTCCAACCGTTAAATCCTCGGCAACATGAGACCGTTGAACATAGACATCTCCGACACCGTACTCCGTGCCGGCGGGGTCTTGGGGACGTGAGAAGAACTGGGGTAGCTGAGGACCAATGGGATGTGAGATCCCGGTAGAATGTTGCGCACCCTGTTGCGCGTGATCATAGAGGGACATGCCGTCGACTGGGAACTCGACAAGACCGTGTAGACCAAAGAAGACAAAGAGTAGCAGTAGTAGTAGTGCAGAGGATGTGACGGGGATCGACGGGATCAGAGGGAACAAAGGGGGATCCAACAAAGAAGGGCACTGCAGACACCAAATACTGACGTATCTATCACAATAGTATCTACTAACCACGATCATAACAGTATCATCGCAACTACTAGCCTCAGAGCGACCGTTACAAGGGTACAATTGTCGTGCAATTATTGTGTAACGTATCCTGGCGCACTGCTGTCGCCACAATGCTAATTGATGATGAGTATGATGATTATTGTATATTGGTATTAGCTCCAGTCTGCGATGCCCTTTCAATTATGTTTGACGCCCAAGACCCACTAGGGGGAGATGTGGCTTGCATACAGTAGTACCTAGCCAGTAGTGAGTCTCGCCCGCCAGGGCATCCATTGTGTCGCTCGCCGGCAACGGCTGACCGTTTCATCATGAGGCTAGTAGCTGGAGCTAATCACTCTTGAATGATAGATTTCATTTGCACTAACTCCTGGTGCTTTGTGTTTCCCATATGACTGACGGTGACTCCTCCCAACAGCAACAACAGATGCTCCACGCACTGGTCGTAAACACTCGTAGCGTCGTTCATGCGTACTGTCCCGTTCAATACCAGGCAGGGTTGAAGTAGGATGCGCTGTGTTGTGTGTTGCATCAGTCCCATATCTTAGCTCCGAGCTATGCTCAGCTATAGCACCATTCATAGTTGTAAATACTCATACTACTTGTACTTCCGTAACCCCCCTTTGTTACGAAGTCTCTACTACTAACTGGTTGTAGTGTTGGTTATCTTACATTTTGGTGCCCAGACCCAGGACTACTGCAACAGTTTAGAAGTTATTGAGATTTGGTTAGTGGTCAAGTTAGTCTTCTTCAACGTGAGTGCTGTAGTGTTATGTCTGCCATTAAGTTTGAACAAGTTCTTAAAAGGTATTACGGTGCCACTTCTGAAGAGGAGGGGGACACGTTTCAGCACTGGCTCACCAAGTTTGAGCTGGTAAGTGGTATCCAGGGTTGGAACGAGGAGAAGCAGCGCGAGTATATGCCCTTGTTTTTCGAGGGACCCGCCTGGGACGTTTATGAGTCTCTTCCTGCCGCTACTACTGCTACTAAAGGAGCTCTGGTTACGGCGATGGAAGCCGCGTTTAGCCCTACTAAATCGGATGCTTGGGTCCAGTTCCAAGCCCGCGATTTTAGGGAAGGTGAAGGAGTCGACACCTACTTGAGCGAGTTGAGGAGACTATTACGGTTGTCAGGGACTGATCCTTCCACCGCCCCTAGTGTCCTGGCGGAACGTTTTGTTGCTGGCCTGCCCTCTTCTGCTGCCGAACAGATTCGTCTGCTTGCGGCTCCAGAAGGTGAGCTTGACTTGTCTAAAGCCGTGTTGCGTGCACGAACTTTGCTTCCTCAGAATATGCATTCTGCTACTGTGGTTGCTGGTACTAACTCTCGTCAAGCTGGCCATCCCTACGATCGTTCACGGAAGGATAATAGGAATCGGTCTCAGAGTTCGAGATCGTCAAAGGTGATATGTTACAAGTGCGGTCGACCCGGACATATTCGTCGGAATTGTCCTTTGTCAAGGCATTCTGCTGCTGGTAATGTTCCCCGTGATGAAGTTCCCTCTACTCCCTTTACTGCTGCTATTAGCACCTCTCAAGGTGATGCTCCTGTTCAGTCTACTGAGTCGGGGAAACGGTCAGGGACTCCCGCGTGCTCAGGGGTGCGAGAGTCCGTCAGATGTACTATAGGTGCTTCAGGCCCCCATTAGTCATAGTAAATCCCCTCGTGTTTATGTTCAAGTCCAGTCGAAGCTGAAGTGTGTGTCTGTATTAGACACTGGAAGCGCTATTAGTCTGGTCTCATCTGAGACGGTGAGTAGACTAGGTTTATCAGGGTCAGTTCAACGACATGCTACTGGTGATTGTAGGTTATGTACTGTTGATGGGACTTCTTTACGGTGCTTCGGTGAAGTATCACTGAAGGTTCAACGCGATAGTGATTCGGTTCGACTTGGTGATTTCACATGGAATTTCCATGTAGTAAGTTCATTGGAGGCTCTCAAATGTCAGCTCCTAATCGGCGCTGATATTATCTCAGAGTGCTTCCATGGTATTCAGTTGTATTACTCTGGTGGCCGGTTATCTGGCGTTGTGGCAGCTCATGTTTCTACTACCACTAATGTGAGTAATGGTTCGGTTGTTGCTGGTGCGGAGCGGGAAAGACGCCCCGCAGGTGCACTTCCTAGTGTACTGTCGTTTTCTTCTGAGGCGTCGTCGGCAGTACGGTTATCTCGTCATGTAGCTGTCCAGGAAGAGTTTTCAGGAACTTCTGAAGCTTCTGGTAAGAACGATTTGAGGAGCGTCAAATTGTCTATGCAAGATTTTGATACTTGGTGGTCTAAGTCCGATGGATACTGGACTTTCAGGTGGCATTGGAAAGATGACCAGCCACCTCTGAACCCTATTTACTCTCGGTTAGCCAAGTATCCGGTGAAGTTGACTGCGCAGCAGGAGCAGCAATATGATCAAGAACTGTCATCATGGATCTCAAGCGGTTGGCTCATACCGTACGATGAGAAGAAGTTCGGTCCGGTTAAGGTAGAACTGCCTTTCCTGCCAGTGGTTCAAGCCCATAAAAGCTCATCCCCGTTACGGGCTTGTGTCGATGCTCGCCGATTGAATGACCTGGTCATTAATACGCCTGGTTATTCTACTATATCTTGCCCTGATAAATTGCGGCAATGGCGGCTTCGATGTAGTCAAAATCATGAAGGTGCTTTGGTGGACCTTCGCAAAGCGTACCTTCAGGTGCGCTTGGACCCTTCTTTGTATCCTTATCAAGTGGTGCGATATCGAGGCTCCCGGTATGTTCTATCTCGCATGTGTTTTGGACTTTGCACATCGCCTCGGGTGCTTACCTGCATTGTTGCATATATATTACAACGCTCGGGACTGCCCGTCTCTCTTGCAGATTCCTATGTGGATGACATATATGTGGCCGATAAGGCTCTGGTGCCCAAGGTTATAGAGCAATTCCGGCTATTCGGACTGCCCTGTAAGGAGCCTGAACCTCTTGGTCCTGGAGCTCGAGTCTTAGGTCTTGAGCTCGTTGATGACCATGGTGACTTATGTTGGACTCGCCGGCCTGATGTAGACCTGTCTCTTCCCTCCCCGCTTACGAAACGTTCTCTGTTTCAGTGGTGTGGAAGGTTGACCAGCCATTATCCTATATGTGACTGGCTAAGGCCGGCCACTTCCTATTTGAAGCGCATCTGCTGTGAAGGCCTTGGTTCTAATGCTGCTTGGGATCGTCCGGTTTTACCTGACGTTAAGAAGTGCTGCGATGATGTAGTAAAGCGACTTCAAGTAGATGATCCCGTTCGTGGAGTTTGGTCTCCGCCTTCATTGTCATCAAATCCCACGTTCTCTCTCTATTGCGATGCGTCGTCTCTCGCTGTAGGCGTGGTTATCACTGTTGATAAGGGCGATGGTAATATTGTGCCGTTGGAAGATTCCTGCTGGCTGGTCGCTAAAAGAAGTAAACTTCATATAAATATATTGGAATTAAACTCGGTCATCCGTGCCCTCAACCTTGCAGTTGCTTGGGGCGCCAAGGACATCATTTTGTACAACGATAGTCGCACTGTGGTTGGTTGGCTGAATTCTCTGCTGAATGATACTGCCAAGGTTAAAGTGTCCGGTTTGTACCAGACACTGGTAAGTAGACGACTGTCTATTATTAATGATGTTGTAGCGCAATGTTCAATGAATCTTCGGGTTTGTTGGCTTCCTTCATCTGCTAATGTAGCTGATCGCTTAACAAGGGTTTTCCCTTCATGGCCCTCAGACACTGCTATTGATGATGAAGATGGTATCACGGCTAATGTTCAACGACTGCCTGGTAATGACTTCGACAACTGCGATGATATATGTCTTCTTCCCAGAGATCATGGTAGTATAACCACATCTGTTGAGGTTCACCCTTTGGTGGAAGGTCCCAACGTCGATCCTCGTGGAGAGTTGAGTAGTGCTCCCTCCGTGAAAGATGATTCATCTGGAGGAGGAGAGGAAGACGGAGGATCGCCAGCACAAGTTCTGGCTTCTGCTGCTGTTGGTACCGATATTACGGTCTTTGGTCAGCAGCCTTCTGTTACGTTGAGTGACCAATTGATGGACCCTATTTTAGCTGATATTAATCAGTTGGTACATGACCGTTCACTCCCAACATCACAACTTCCTCCGGCGTATGCTCGTATACTGCCACAGATTAATGTTCGTTCAGATGATGGCGTTCTTTGTAGGAGAGTTAAAGTTCCGCCTGATGACGTTGTGAATGTTCCCTATGCCCCTCTCAGTTTACCGGTCGGTATTTGTCATGGTGTCATGAAGCCTATGGTCACCCAAACTGGGAATGTATGTGGCGTGTATTGCGAAGGCGTACGTTTTGGTCTGGAATGGCCCAGGATTGCCGTGACTTTGTTGACCATTGTTCGCAATGTGCTGCAGCTACTACCACTCGTCGTAATCCCATTGCTCCCACTACGGGAGCTACTGCCGTTATTGGTGATGGTCCTTGGTCTATTGTATTTGCCGATACTATTTCCTTCAACCCTACTGCGCACCGTACTGAAGCGGTGCTGGTGATGTTCGATAGTTTTACCAAGTGGATTGAGGTCGAATTCTTGCAGAAGAATAATGGTATCTGCGTGGCTTCCGGATTACGCCGAGCCTTCTTGCGATGGGGTCCGCCCCAAGTGCTTCGCATAGATTCTGGTCCTGAGATGTGGAATTCTACAACGAGGACTCTTCTCGATAATTATCATGTGAAGGTTCGTCGTGGTACTCCGCGACATCCCCAGTCGCAGGGAGGTGTAGAACGAGCTCATCGCAGCTTGCTGCTCATTCTCCGTAAGCTGTGCGATCGTTATGCGGATAGCGAACACTTTGAGCGAGTGTTTCTCGAGGCTGTCCATTATTATCGATGTCGGCCAACTAGTACCCTTGGCTTGTCTCCTATGTTATGTATGTGCGGTTGGGAAGACCGTACGTTGTCGGATGCTGACTACTCAGGGTACCAGTGGGATGTACAAACGTGGTCTAAGATGCTGCAAGACCGTCAAGCACGACTTTGTGATTATATCGATGGTGTGCTCTCACCACAGTCTCCTTCGGTACCTTCATCACCTCCTCAAGTGGCCTTTATGCCCGGTGATTCGGTGATGTTACTTCGTTCAGAAAGACGTAACAAGTTACTGCCGCCTTATGAACGAGGGTATCGTGTGGTTCAACAGATGGCTCCGACGATGGTCCGTCTAGCGAAGCCTTCTTCACGCCGTACTATGGATGCACACATCTCACAAGTACTCCCTGATACGCCCCAGCCGACACACTCTACTGACGCCATTACGCGTCCTACGGGTTCGTCGCCTCTGTCTGCTACCCGTGATGATGATGATGATGATGCACATCATGAAGATGATGATGATGATGACGATGACGTGTATGTTATTCTTAATTCTTCGTATGGCGTTCAAGATGGTGATGTCCAATCACCAGGTGATGTCGAGTCGCCCCTGTTGTCTGCTGTTTCATCGTCTTCTTCCTCATCGTCTTCGTCTCATACTTCCGGTGGTTTTTTGTCTCCGGATGATTCGAATTCTGAACGCTCCGCTCTTTCCTCTCGACCTCCTACTCCGCGCGATGTCGGTGGTCATAATTTACGCCCTCGCGCCGTTCTTCGGCCGCCTGATCGTTATATGCAACAGGAGGAGGAGTGAAGTAGGATGCGCTGTGTTGTGTGTTGCATCAGTCCCATATCTTAGCTCCGAGCTATGCTCAGCTATAGCACCATTCATAGTTGTAAATACTCATACTACTTGTACTTCCGTAACCCCCCTTTGTTACGAAGTCTCTACTACTAACTGGTTGTAGTGTTGGTTATCTTACAGGGTCTGCCAAGTGCAGAAGGCGAAATTCGCCCGGCGGATCTCTGTGCAAGGCTGGCCTACACATGCTCGCAGGGAAGAGCATCTTCACACTTTTTTGCGCGTAGCTCGTTCTCCTACGGCTTTCATTGCCCGTACCGAAGGACAGATCTTGCTATCTTGCTATTTCTCAACGTCCTCGTCAGTATCAACGAACTAACGAATAGAGCAACCGGGCACGCAGGGTCCTCGCATAGCAAAGGAAAAAGGCCGACCGGACGAACCCCTGAACAAGGCCGTTGACCCGGTCATTGTTGTTTCTGTTGTTGTCGGTTGACCCATCCGTCCCCCAATTCCGCTTTTGGTCGTGATCGTCCAGCGGTGCGTTGGGGTGTGTCCCCGAAAGGTCGATGAATCGTCATCCGTCCCTCCGTCCTGCTGCAGGCATGCTCTCACTGTAATGTCTGCTGCTGCTACCGCTCCTCCCCCTTCTCATGCATCATTCCGGTGTGGGGGTCCGTTCGTCTCGGCCACCCTTCACTCATTCGGTGGAGAAATCATCGTGAAAGACGCCTTGCCTACCGGGAAGTGGGACGATGACGATGCTCTGAGAGAGCGCTTCCAGAAGGCCGGTGCTGTTGGCATTGACTTCGAGTGGAAGCCCGATAAGAGTCCGGCCACCAACCACCCGATATCTCTGGTCCAACTCGCGACCGAGGACCTAGCCCTGCTGATACGGACCAACACCTGCCATGTCCTGCCCCAGTGGGTGCGGGATCTGCTCAGTGACCCGAAGAAGGCCAAAGTGACCATCGGCTTCGATGTCTCCGACCATGCGAAGTTGCAATTTACGTTTGATTTGGAGTGCAATAACGTTATTGACTTGTACGAAATTAGTAAGAAAAATCGCAACGTCCCTCGCGGAGGCTTAAAGCGGATAGCTCATCACTTTGGCTACTTCTTGCGGAAGGACAAGAAGATCTCCATGAGCGACTGGTCCGCCACAGAGCCCCTCAGCGACATCCAAGTGGGTTCTCGTGTTGGGTCCGCGCGTCGAATTTTTTTGTGAGTCAGATCCACTACGCTGCGGACGACGCCTTCTTCCCATTGCTGCTAGTGGCTCAGCTGGGCGGGCTCTTGGACTCTGGCGTCAGCATGGAAAGTCTCAAAGAGAATGTCAAGGCTGTTGATAATAAAGACAGGTGGGTGGGAAGTGGTACCTTAGAGGATTTGGGGAAGGTATGGTATTCAGATATGACGCCATGGTGAAGAAGCGAGCCGCCGGTAGTGGACACGCTGAAGACCGACAGAAGTCAGCAGAGCATCGACGGTTGGGTGGCAGCCACACGCGTCGAGCCAGGAATTGATCGGGACTTCCTGCTGTGCAATAGAGATGTAGCAAATGAAGGGTATGCTTATTATTATTCTGGGCTTTGATTGTAGCTCGTATTATTATTCCTCCTCTCCTTCTTCTTGTGCTTATTATTATTCATACCAACAGACAGTACCGCCGTACTGTTATGGTAACTACGACTTTGTACAGCATCCACAACAGCAGCTGCAGCAGCAGCAGGAATCAGTCTTTTATGGTCCTGGGGACCCGGCCTCCTTCCCCTATTCAACGAATGAAGAAATGTATTATTATTATAACTATACAGCCTCTGCAGCGCCGGTCGTCGACAACGGGGGTGTTGCGACACCCTCGGTGAACTATGACAACTCTCGTTAAGAGAGACGCTCTGTTGTCGATAGCCCATTGGCGGTCATCACGCCGCTGCTGCTCCAGAGGGTTTGCCTCTACTCTGTACTAAAGTTGGCGATGTCCTCAAGTTTTGTGTTCTCCCGTTACAGAGGGAGTTGAGAAATGAGAAATAAAGTTTATCGTATAATAGCCGTTCGAGGCGGCGATTCGAGAAAAAGTTGGTATCGAAAAGCATAATTCAGGTTTTCGAATGGCGACGAAAGGAGAAAGTTCTTCAAATTCGGCTTCGCGCTGGCGGCCTGGGCCTCGACGAAAGCTCCTCCGAGTCGGAGGAGGAGGACACCGAGGGAGACTTCGGTGTTCTGAAGAAGCGCCTCGCGCAGAAGTTGGTCGCTGAATGGGTACCTGAGAACGTATTGAGTAAGCTGCGTCGCTCCGAGAAGGGCGATCACCCTGCTTGTTTCAGCCGGGAGCTCGAGCAAGCGCGAGAGGTTCCGCCAGGAGGCGTTGTCGCATCCTGACGACATCGAGGCCTGCTTCGACGGCGAGTTCTCCCGCTATATGTTCCGACTGAGGCATCACCCCCTTGCTGCCGATCGAGATGTGGTAGTGGGAAGAGTGGCGAAGTTCTTGGAGATGACGACTGAGGAAGTGGAAGCTCGGATAGGGGAGGATGTTAAGCTGCAGGCCTGCATGGAGAGGCTGGAGACGGCTATGGTTAATACTGCCTCGGAACGTAGTATACTGGGTTATTCTGCCATGAGCATGCTTCGACCTTGGATAGGTAGCGTGGTGATGGGCCTGGTAGCTCGGTTTACAGTACTGGCGGACGGCGAGTGCAAAGACAAGGAGTACAAGCGTTCACTGACTCAGTGGATCAAGGCCTTGTGTGATGGTAATACGGGCTAGGAAAAGAGGGCGTTGGGGCTGCTGACGAGCCCTCCATTACTAGCTTCTTCGTCAGAGCGGAGGGACGCTCCCGAGTCTGCGGGAAGAGATGAAGAAGAGGCTGGCTGTTGTCCGCGGTGAAGCCAGAACCGAAGAAGCGTCAGAGGAAGAGAATGAACCCCGGGAGAAGCGACAACGTACCGCTTAGTTATTCCATAACTGCTTAACGTCTCTACCAGCTCACTGGGGGAGAGAAGGGTTGGGTTCGGACAATTCTCGGAGAGGGGCAGGAGGGCGTTGGGATTGAGTTTTGGCATGATCTTAGGATTTTTTTATATCCGTTGAATAATCGCTTATTTGAGACAGCATGAGCTGGCTGCAGTCGACGCTGAGTAAAGTGCGGAAGCAGTCGGAGTTGGTCGGACGTACTGATGGGGGGCGTCCGAGGCTGGCAGGGATCGATGGGCGCTTTGTGGGTCAGGTCAAGTTAGACAGGGCACACAGCAGATCGCATCGGCCACCAGCAAACTCATGGAGGATATCAGTGCTGCTGGTAGTAATGGTGACCGGGCGATCAGGGTGGGCGACCCGGCCATGTGGCCATGAATAGAATCAGTGTAGCCCAGTGGAGTAGTGGTTGAAAGACGGTGGCTCCCCTCACGATTACCCTTTCCGGATGAATTGAGAATGAGGACCCGTTTCGTATCATCGACAGTTGTGCGTGACACGCACTGGGTGAGGCCGATGCTCCGAAGAACTCACCAGTGAGAGTCAACCTTTTAGCACGGCTCAGTTTCTCACGATTGCTAGTGGTTCGTTGATCGCGATTCTCGTCCTCGGGTACCTCTCAGTGGGAGTGCTCTCGTTGAAGTAGTGAGCAACCAATCGCGCTTCATGATCGAATTGGCGACCCGAATCGTATTCCCGCTGTACCGTCAGCGTCTTCCATACTGCAGGCTCCCTCCCTGCTGGATCGACCACGGGGCTGAGAACGTGCCAGGAAGTATCTTATATGCTGGAGTCCTACATAGATGAGCTTGGGGCCGGCGGCAACGCTGCTAGGAAGCTGCCGGGGGTATCGAACCTCGTCGACTGTGGTGCTCTCGGACTGTTCGTGTTGTCAGCTTGTTGAGAGTTTGAATCGGTGGAATGAGGAGATCGCTCTCGGGAACGACGCGAAACAGAGGTACGACGAAGGGCCTCTTTGGTTTGGAGTCATGGGTGCTCTAGGTTCATAGACACCCCCGAAGGGATGTCACCGACGCAGCTGCAAAGCATCCCACCGAACCAGATAACGGCCCTCACATTCAGACAGGTGGGTGGGGCTGGGAGAATCTTCAGTCTAGTACGACGCAAAATGTTGGTAGATCGTGGAAATCATTTTTATTGTCGCCTTCGAGTCGGTAGGATTGTTAGCTCACCTTTCGCAGGTGTTCCTGCGGTCTGAGTGCCTAGAGAAGCTGGTCGGCCTATGTGCTCGAGACGAGAGCTTGAGGGTACTGCTGAGGGATCTAGCGAGTGTTGCTAATGCCCCTACAGAGGAGGATGAGGACATCACCATCGAGAAGATGTTCCGATTCATGGTACTGCGGGAAGGGGAGGAGGGAGGTGCAGTCTGTAACGGGGAAGGAATTGCGAGGATGAAGCGGAAATGAGGCTGCTATGCCGCGCGGCAGAAGCACGGCCGATCTGAGTTTATTGAATCGTGATGGATTGTGTAACGAGAAAAATCAGCATGTAGCAACAATGAGGCCGCCACGGGGCGCGGGGTGAGCACGGCGGTCGAACAATGATCGAAGCATTGAGTCAGTACCTGGTTTAGTGAATCATTACGCAATATGTAGCGAGGTTGGGATGCATTGTTTGAAAATGGGTCCACTATGCCACGGGACGAGAGCACGGCGGTCGGGCAATCGGAGCAGTTTATGATGTACTGGGTGTTGCCTCTCATCCGCGTGGCATAGCGGCCTCGCTTCAGCCTGTTGCCTCTGGCTGTATAATGGTTGTGGGAATTAATTCTTCCATCCCTTCAAGCCTTTTCGTTCGAGTACTAGCTCGCCTCAACTAGCCGTCAGTGCCTCTCTAATTGGCGATAGTCTCCAGTGGCCCTGCTCCCTTCTCCCAGCCGTGGGATGCTTCAGATCCGCACGGAATGGCAATTGGGCTGGGTAGCTCTCGCATGAGTATCGGTTGCTTGTCAGATGTACAGACTGTTGGGGCAGTGCTTGAGGGGGCAGCCGACGGTGTGGCAGCAGCTGATAGAGTCTGTCATGCAAACTAGTAGGGCAGAGGGTCTGTCTCGGCGGATACATGAACCACCTCTGCAGAGGGAAGACGTGCCGGTCGATGGAGAGCTCACCGCCTGGCTTGAGAAGATGGTCACGGCCTTGAAGCTGGACTGGAAGGTACTGGTCTGGGCCTCGCTAGGGGCTTCGTCGCCCTGCCTTCCGCGCTGGATGTCACGACTGAGGACTCAGCTGTGTCTCTCAGGACGATCACTACCATGACAGGGTGCTGAATACGATGCGGAGGTTGAAGGCGGACATGCAGAAGGAAGGAGAGGTGTGGTATTGATAAGGGTTTTAAGTGGACGTTCCATCTGCTTTTCAGAGCCCCGTTTCCTCCGGCAGCTCTCAACTGCCGTCGGCCACGATTGCCACTCTGACCTGCCAGCTCAATCGTATAGTTAGTTCGGCCGAAGGAGAGGAGGATCAAGTCTTTGGCACAACGGGAGGCGACGATGAAGGTGCTAAAGAAATCTGAGGGGAGAGCCAGTCTTGGTGCCACCATGTCGGTCGCTCACCGGAGTTTGGGATAAATTTCGTTTTTTGTGGTACTCCCCGGTATGATCTTTCATTTCGTCAGGAAGTGGTGAAGGCGTGCGAGGCTAAAATGGTGGACATTGACAAGAACGTGGACTCCCAGGCGACAGAGATAGCTGAGCTTGAAGAGCAAGTCAAGAGCATGCATACAGAGGTGGTTCAGGGCGGAGGGAGGGATGTCTTCGCCGGGGATCGAACCCGCGACCTTGCATTAGCAGGTCCATGAGCAACTGGAAGCGTTGAAGCCGAATGAGAGTGAAATCGAAGAGCAGATGAAGACTCTGGAGGAGGAAAAAGAAAAGCTCGAAAAACGTCTCATGGAGATCAGTACGCTACGCACGCGCTGGAAATTCGTCGCGCTCGAATCGGGCCGGGGAATTCGTGAAATGCATCAGTCTGGTCGAGCGGTCCGTGGACTGATGACAGTCAGGGAGTACTGTCACCGCATCACCCTGCAGTTGGCGTCCTCAGATGAGGAGCTAGAGACCCTGGCAGCGCGCAAGAGCTCGATCGAGCAGGCGGAGGGTCAGCTGATGCGAAGCGACAAGGACACTTCAGAGCACTTCGAGGCTAGGATCGCCGAGCAGCAGCTGCATCAGCGGCAGGAGGCAGATCTCAAGGGATACATCGTAGTGGTGCAGTCCTCACTGGATGGGCGATGAGCAGCCGCCCTCAGGCCACGTTCAAGTCGGTGGTACTGGTCGGCAACGACGAGCTCACCTCGGTCTCAGCCAAGCAGGTTGCGGAAATGGACGCCAAAATGGTGAAAACCAGAGAGAAGGCCGCGGCCGGCGCTACTGAGTGGGCGGAATTTTTCTGAGTGTCCCTGCTGTTGTAGATGGCCGTGACAGGTTCCTCCTGAAGGAAGCAGCATACCTGGCTGTACTGAAGGCTGAGATGGAGTCGCCTGACTCCCCTGGCGAGCATGTCCTGCAGCTCCTGAAGCAGGCGGATAAGGCGTGGATGACTGTGGACAGGTGAGGGGCCGGCTGATGGTGATCTAGTGGTCGATATGGAAATCCGCAGGTTCGGGCGGCAGTATGGTGAGTTCATTGAGGAGAAACCCGACGCGGTGGCGGCACTACGAGTAAGTACTTTCCGAAAAAGCGTCGTAACGGCGGTGTGGTGCCTCAGCGCGTTTCCGACCTCTACGCTGGTTGCAAGGACGCAGCTGAGCCGCACAAGCTGGAGGCGATGGAGAGGATTCATAGGGGCATGTCTGAGGATGTTACTGGGGCGCCCGTCATGAGCATTGCCACGCCGAGGTCCAGCGAGGGTGGGAGCAGCCCGCAAGGTACTGAGCTTACTGGGAGTCTTGGTTCAGTGGGAGTATCTTCAGTTCAACCCCCGCCGCCAGAGAATACAACAGAGGACGCTCACTCGGCGGCTAAAGTGGAGGTTGCTGGGGTCGAACCTGCGTCTAACACGGCTGCGAATCCATCCGCTGCTGAGAGGCCGTCTGATGATCGGACAGAGGCGCCCCCGCCGCCACCAGCGCAGGAGAAGAAGGCTGTGGCGCCGCCGCCCCTCCCCGCGGAAGGACGACACGGAAAACAGAGAGGCTCCGGAGCAGCCGCCTGAGGTGAAGAAATGAATCTCAACTCGCCGTGGACTTTCGGGCTCAATGATTGGCCCGTTTCAGTCCGCGGTTGCGGCTGCTGATGCCACGGCCCCCGCTGGTAGTGAGGATGACAAGCTGTTCGATGACCTCCTAAAATAAGGATCTTCATCACTACCGACTCAAGTGTTCAGCATTGCTATTTTTGATAGTTATCGGCAGTTTCACTCGTCGCTCTGCGTAGAATCCGTTCGGGGTCTCCGTCGGCGCCTAGCTTCACTTCGGCTCCCACCGTACGATCTCTGAGGCTGCAGTTTCTTCTTTGGATTGGCTGATGACGTCCAGTCCGAGCGGCGGCTTTACTCCGCTCATGGAGCTGCCCGAAGTCGCCTACTCCTCGAGCACCCTGCCCACCAGCCCGGGGGCCCACAACGCGATCGTGCTGATCGTGAGCCTTCTTATGGGGGCGTGGGCAGCTATGATAGTCCTCCGCTCTCTCAAGGCCGTGACCATCCTCAAGCACTTGCAGCCAGGTGGTGAGTGCTGTCTAGTCACCATCGCAATCAGCGACCTGCTGTGTTTGCTTTTCAGTGACCAACGGAGGTGAAGACAGTGCCTTCTCTGACGCCTCCAGTGAGGACTCGAGCGCTACGGCGGACGCTGCAGATCATCATCATCGTCCCATCAAGGAGCCGCACGTCCTGACCGTCCCTCGGATGTCCGTGTACGCGAAGGACTTCGACTCCATCACGCGGAAGCACGTAGCCCAGATCTTGCAAGCTTCTCGAGAGCTGCGGAAGCCGTCAGTTCCGATACCCTCCCTGAACCTGTGCAGCACCCTCACGTCAGTCGCATACGTTGGAGGCAAGCTGACGGTGAAGACCTCCTCGCCTTGCAAAGTCCACATCGCGACGGGTGTCGGCGCCAGCACTCTGGATGCTCTCCTCAATCCAACCTCCCACGCAGGGAGTACCGGCCCAATGGGAGCGGCAGAGAGGCGGGCAGCTGCTCGTCACTGGTGGCTCGAAGTTGTGAAGGAGGCTCTCAGGCCCACGCCCCTCCCCTCGGAGGACGCTAGGCAGCTACGGTGGTCTCGCGTTCCGCCAGAAGCAGTGGTGATGCCGCCGATGGTGGAGCCTCTGGCGCCTGCCTCGAGAGCTCGCAGTGAGGACGATTGCCGCTTGGAATTGAGCGCGAGTATCGGCGGTGTCTCCGACGCTCTTCACTTCCCCAATTCGCAGCCAGACTTGTTGAACCGGTTGCAGGCCCTCTGCAGCACCACCATCGACTCCGGCACCTCAGTCGACCTTGTCATACCGCCGGTCGCTGGCGACGTCTTCCCGCTCATGCTGCTGCTCGCTGACCCCACCCGGGCGGGCTGGGTCCTTGCCCTCTGCGCGAACCAGACCGTTCTCGGAGAGTTGGTCGTGACGGATGACGGAGCCCTCCACTGCCTTACTTTGTTCGGACTTCGTCCCGAGGATGATAAGACCTGCATGATCTGCTATGACAACGTCCGCTCAGTCGCCCTGCTGCCGTGCGGCCACTGCTGCCTGTGTTACCGGTGCGCCCGGCACCTCCGAGATCAGAAGTGCCCGATGTGCCGTACAGTTTTTGACGCGTATGTGACCATTCCTGTGCGCTTCGAGCGAAGCAGCAGCAACAACCTTTAAAGCTCGTCGTCAGTGGACCGTCGTGATGTACCATTCCCTTTTGCTTTTGTTTGTAACAGACGACTTGTTGCGTTAGTTCCTCACTTTTCTTCGATGACGTTTCGGGTGTCCTCGAGCTGGTGATGATGCGATTGGTCGTAGGGAGTGGCAGCTTCGGTCTTTTTGAATGGCAGCTATCGGGGCCTTCGTCGTCTCCTGGGTCCTCTCGAGACCCACGCCCGGCTCCGACTGCCCGCCGACCACCGCCGCCCCCCGAAGGACGGCCCCCGCGAGAACTCGAAACGGCCCGACCGCTCGTTCCTGCCGTCCCGCCCGATGCGAAGAACTTGTAAGGCTTAGTCGGTCTGACGTGCTTGAGCTGGGAGAACGCTTCTAGTTTCCGCCCCCTTCCAGGCCTCTGCCAGTACTGCTGGACCGTAGCAGCTCCACAGCTGCGGCCGTGGGCGACGAGTCTCTTCGATTGGCCGTTGAGAGTGGCGATCCAAAACGGGTATACCACCGGGGTGGGGTTCACTAAGTAACTGAGACTGAAGAGAGACAGCTTATTCTGTGCCGCGCACGGGTCGACCTAAGATTCCACGAGCGGCCCAGGCCGATTCTGCCACCCCGGTCTCGCTGTCGGCGAGAGGAGCTTTGATTCCTTACAGGTTGCGGAGGTCCTGGCCCGTCCTAACACTGACATCAACCGTTTCTTCGACCGTTTTTCCTATCGTCATACAGCGCTCTTCATAGCCACCAAGCTAGGCAAGATCGACCTGATGCGACTCCTGCTCAGCGCTGGTGCCAATCCAAACCTCATATGCACGAGTACTGCTTGGCAATCAGCCGGGCTAGGTCCCTGACACTTGCCGGAATGTGCTTAGGCACACAAATTTACGAGAGAGACACTCTAGACTTTCACGAGACTGCCCTCTATCATGCCGTGCGGACGAAGAAGCTCGACGCCGCCAGAGAGCTGCTGTCACATCCCGCCACAGACGTGAATGTCGTGTGCAGGTGAGAAGGGCCCTAGGGATGCCGCTGGACTCGAAGATGGTTCTCGATGATCAGGCATGAATACGTCCGAGGGGAAGAAGAATGGGGCGAGGTGAGCGAATTCTCGTCGCCGTAGAGCTGCTAACGCCCTGCTTGTTCCTGTCGTGTTTATCCCCGTTACGATGTGCTCTCAGGACATCGAGACGATGACGTTCCGCGCGCTCGACGTGGTCCCGGTTGGTCCGGCTGGCGAGAGGATCGCGGCGGAGATCCGCGACAGAGGCGGCCTCACGGCTGAGGAGTGACCTGCACAACTCATCCCTCCAAGCGCATACTGGAGCGCTCATCATTCAATTGACTTGTTCTCATTCCTCACTTCACCTTGATGTAGTTTTCTTTATATATCTGTCGCTTGTGTTCGTCAACTCCTCCGCAAACAAGCTGCATGTCGAGATTACATCCTGTCGAGATTTTTCTGGACCGTACCCGTGCTTTCAGCGAACGTCGAAACGCCAATGATTCCCGCGCGTAACGGGTATTCTATACGCTGTACTGCTTCGACCGCGCAGTTCAGTAACTGTGTGGGAGACTGGGATAAGGCAGGGTGAAGTGCCCGTGTTTTGAAGCGTCTGCCAAGCCCACGGAAGTTCTTCAATGAGCTCTCGGAAGTCCCCTTTCGTTGTAGGAGGGGATACTTCGCCAGCGCTTCCCCCATAGGCTCAGCAAGGTACGTTCAGCAGGCCTGGTCGACCCCTCGGACCCCATCTGGACTGATGAGGGTTTACTACAGGCCCTGGGCTCTGAATACAGACTGTAGGCGAAGCGGCGGCGACGATGTTGTTGTTGTTTGGTCTCGTTGCAGCTCAGCCGTTGAAGTTGAGCTTACCGAGACGCGCAGTATCCCAGCGGTGAAGGATTTCCCCTTGCCGAAGTAGGGGTGAGGGAATCGGCTGAGTCTCTGTGGTGACCGTGTGCCGCAGATTTCTCGGCATGTACAGAACCAATGAGTTGTACTCCGGTCTCGCAGATGCCAAGGCGCATCCGAAGTCACTACAAGCTCTTCCCTGTAACAGAGTATACGTCCGCTCGCTGACGAATGGGCTCCTTCCAGTTCCTGTCGTGCGGCGGCTGGACGTACCACTTGTTCGAGCCCGTCTTGTGGATGGCTGGCGGGGCCGAACGCGCAGTGTTATCCATCAGGATAGCCAGCACAACCAGCACTGTGTTATTGACGGCTCCAAGAGGTTCATCATCTGGCCTGCCGATGTATCTCCGCCGCTGAAACGGGACCGGACGAGGGGCTTCTTATATGCTGCAGAGCGGCATCGACTCCGACGCCTTCGGCTGGATTGACGTGGAAGATTTCCCCGAGCACAAGGAGCAGTTCCCGGAGGTATCCATGCCGTGTAAAGGCCACAATGCTTCCTCATGTGAGGTGTACGGAGCCTTCGCCGCCCGGGTCAACATCAGTGATATGGACCTGAAGGCCTTCCCTGCATGGAGCGAGGCTGTCTGGTGGGAGGCCACACTAGAGGCTGGCGACTGTCTGTAGATGGGGCGGATGCCGCATCCTGGCTTCATCAGTGCCATGAAGTTACATGCCTCCCTGGTGGTTCCATCACGTCGAGTCGGGGACCAACCGGACCGTTTCTAGCCACATCTGGTTCAACAAACCACTCACGTGGTGAGAGGGTGGCGCTGGGGTCCTCGGCTTGCTGGCGGGATGGCCGTGCAGGTACGGCTTCGCGTCAACGTGTGACGATAAAGGTAATCCTTCGAGTACAGTCCTGTCAGACTGTGAGTTCTACGATACCACCGGCAATGATACACGAGCGTCTTTCGCTTCTCAAACGAGCGCATGTGGCAAGCTCAGAAAACAACATGAAGGGGTGGAGCTGTGAGGTTCCTAGAGGCCGTAGATGTGTGCCTTCTATTCAAAGTGGCGGTGGGTGGAGGGCGATATGGTGGTCCATGGGGACTTGGAACCTGTATCTGGGCGAAGGACGTTACACTCATTTCCACAATCCGCTCCGGTACACTATAAGTTAAAACTTCAATAGTTCCATAAACTCCGTTCATCGGTGTTAAGCTGCTCAATGCTCTATACATTGGGGCGGAGCGGTGACCAGTGATCGATTTCGACACTCCCCTCCAGTTAACGAGGAGAATGAGAGTCTTCCCCGGGTTGGGACGGAGAAAGACAACGCTAGAGCAGCCGTCGAGGAGGCTAGAGCACCCCTTGAGGAGCGGACCATGTCCGGATACAGGGGGATCCTCGCGACTGTATCATTCCTATGATCGATATGGTCCCCACAAGCTATGGTCTCCTTGCCGGCGCACTCCAACCTTCGATACCCGATGCGCCCCCCAAAACGCGCGCGACCTCGCTTCGCGGTGCATGTGCGTGCACACCTCGTGTCACGTGACGCGTAGCTTCAATTCATGAACGACCCGTAAGGTCCTCGGCTGGATCTGGAGCTCTCTCCAGACTCCTGGCCGGCTATATGCGGATCTACCTTCGCGACCTATCCTGGGTTGTTCTCGCCCTCTGTCTGCGGAGCTCGTCTGCTTGCGTCGCTTCCCACTGTCTAGAGCGCGAGTTACCGAGATCGCAGTCGGAGTCTCATGGCTGCTCGCGCGCCTTCTGGAATGGCAAGCCTCCCTCGCCAGTAAGCTACAGGAAGGCTTTCAATGGCCTCCGTTACGGGCTATTACGGATGCCAACCGAGACATCCCGAAAATTCGCTGCGGATCGGAGTGTTTCGGGCAAGCTGATCGGACGATCGTGAGACTAGTCAACCTACGGGGGCCTTGTGAAGTGTTTTCAGGGGGAGTAGGACCAATTCTGTACGGATCCATAGGCGCACATGAGCACGTAGACGTGCACGGTGGCTCAGCAGTCACTTGCAATCTTGCGTTCTTGCAGTTCTTGCGGTACGCGAGGGCACATACCCAGCACGCACGCATCATCGCACGCATGGCTTTCGACAGTGCGAATCGTCCACGGGCTGCTGATGGACTCCCGTCTGTCAATATAAGTGACGGGACCCGTATGGGGTATATGGAAGAGGACTTCCTACATGGAGATGCCCGTACCACGCTATCGATGGCCCAGTCAGTGCAGCCTGCTACCTCACTCTTCCCTTTCATGGGACCTGCTGCTGTCCAGTACGCGACGAGCAATGTTCACGTGCGTGCCTTATCTGTTACTGCCATGGAACCCAGTGGCCATTACCATCAAGGAGGTGCGCATATGAGTGACCTCGGTAGCGGCCATGAGCTCGCTATGAAACTGCTGGCGACTGGGGACTCCCAGGGTGGCGCGGGGGCCTCTGTCCACGGCTTGGACACCACATTGTGCCCTATGAACAACATTCACCTACCTGGGGCTCACGATTATTCACTTCCCCAGGGTGCAGCTGGTGGCGGAAGGGTTTCTTACCCCCCTCTTCACATCGGGGGACCAACTCACGTAAGGTATGGTTCGAGGTCGGATGCTCTCCCTGGTAGTGGATTGCTAGACCCCTTTCATGGTCTCGCAGACGTGCACACCCCCTTCGCTGGGGATCCTTCCCGAAGGCTACCGCAGCACCAGCAGCTGCTCTCTGCCTCAGGGTCTCTGCCAATGATAGAAAGGCATGCTACTCTGTCTAATCGGCCTATCAGAGTCATAAGACGAGTCAACGGTTGGGTTACGAGCCTGCGAGCAGGACGGAAACAGGTTACTGGTCCTTACCGGGCGAGCTTGGCCGAGTGCCTTATGGACCAAGAGCAGCTCTACAGGGTGCAGGCCGAGAGAGGGCTCTCGAATGCGCAGCTCTTGGACGTCCTCGAGGCGATGAAGCGTGCTGCGGAGAGCAACGGGGCGGCCACAGTTGGGGCTCGAAAACATCAGAAATCGGACTACTCGGCGCCTGTCGGAGTGAGGCGTATGAACAAAGGGTTCCGAGCGAGTGTCAGAGTGAATGGTCGTGAGGTGTATGGTCCACTACGGACTGACGTCGACGTGGCGGGTAAGGACAGGGCCGAGATGCTAAGACTGAGGCACGTGTTCGACGTTCCTAGGATGAGGGAATTCGTCAAGTCGTTAGCCAATAGACCTGACAAAGCGCAGGGCACTATCCACGCGACGACTGGAGGCACTTCGGCGGGGCGACGGAATCCAGACCTTTTGCTACTGTGAGACGATCTGGTCCTCTCGGGATCTTTGAAGTTCACAGGAACTCATTGCCACAGGGCCTTCGAGCGCCTTGTAATATTGTGTATCGTCTAACTTCACGGCAAGCTCTGTTGTCAGCGGTCATGCCGCTAATATTACCTTATTTGTTGACGTGTATGCCCACACCCTTCGGAACAACTTTTCTTCACTTTCAAGCGTTTTTGAGTTTTCATGAGTCACGGTTTAGACTGATTGGCTGAGCTACTCGTAGTGCAGGTAGGGTCCATTGCAAAGCATGAATATGCAGGGGTCGCGACTCAGCACAACTGCCGGCCCGCCCGCCAAGAGGGGTCCCTCGGAAGTAAGCTTTAGTGAATCAGGACCTCGCTCCACGGTATTTCAGCTGGACGTCGATCGATCCCGGTCCGATAAGTCCGCGTTGGAGAAGAGGCTCTCTTCGGTACCACTCCCAAGGGTGATATGCTGTGACCCCCGCAGTCTCAGTGACGAGTGCAGCATATCGCACTCGAGTTCGAAAGAGTGGCTCTACTCAATCAATAAGGTAGAGATGTTGCCGCTGTCCTCACACTAAACCGCCATAACTCAGTCTCTGGCGCCGAAACTTCTGTCTGCTCCGGGAGTACGGTCAATTTCAACGCCATAAGGTCTCCACGGGGATGCCTCCCCTGGATGAACTACTGCAAGGAGGATTACCAGTCGGGCAGCTTGTGGAGCTCTACGGTCCTGCAGGTAAACTACTTTCTTTGCTGTGAGCAATTAAGAGTATCTTCAGGTTCCGGCAAGACTCAACTCCTAATGACCATTGCTGTGCGAGTGCTGGCCGATGAAGGTCGTGTTTTCTGGTTTGACACCGAGAGAACTCTTCACCCCGATCGATTCAAGTCTCTGTGTGAACGTTGGTCGCCTCACGCCTCCTTCGAGACCATGTTGTCGAGAATGGCAATCAAAGAATGTGATGATCTGCTAGATTTGGCACGGGGCGTGGAGGCTCTGCAGGCCCTCCCTATTTGCGGAGGTCACTGCCTTATTGTCATCGATAGTGTTGCCGCGGCCGCTCGTTGCAGCGAAGATGTTATCCATTCTCGGTTGGAGGCTGGCGGATCCAATGCGCGTGGATCCGAAGCTACCGTCCTCGCTGAGCGTCAAGGTCTACTCAATAGAGTGGCAGTCGCCCTCAGAGGCGCTGCTTGGCTCCAGCGTGCTGCTGTAATCGTCAGTAATCACGTGACTGCTGATTTCGGTTCAGATCAAAATGATGCCTTCAAACCAGCTCTCGGTCTCACTTGGGCTCATGCGGTAAATGCTCAACTCATGATAACGCGGACCGAGAGCCCCCTCGAAAGGCAGATCGTACTGACAAAATCCTCAGAGCAGTATGTTCCTTCTCACAGCGTGCGTATCAGCTCCGTTTCTTAGTAATTGTAACTGTGTTTTCAAAGTAACTCAAAGGCCTTTGTTGCAGCACAACAAATGGACAACTGCGACAAGTAGGCTGCAGTAATCGTCAGAACTTGCATAAGCGGCATCGATAGCTGCTACTGCTGTTGATAGCCTTCAGCCGTGACCTCAGCGGCTGGTGTGAATGGCGAGAACGAAACCGAAGGGCCGTCCGCGTGCTCGGTACCCGTACCAAACTGAAAGACAATCGAGTAAGGACCAGTGAATAGCACTTTCTCTACCCCCCAGCCGGTCCTTCGCAGGAAAGTCGCTGTGAGCTCCTGGTGACGTTCGCTCTGGACAACCGCTCCATTGACCTGCGAGAACAACATCGGCCGGGCAGTAGACTCTACTGAGTAGGCCTGCCCCGCCTCACCTTGAAATAGTATAGCAAAGTGATGACGCCTGTCGCCATCATATAAATCCCAGAAATGACACAAAAGAACGCCCAGAAGCTGAGAATAAGCGACTGTTAAGGGCATTCAGACGCGACGGGCCATACGCTGAATTGACCCTTATCGAGGTGTCATCGCCGATCTCGGCCAGTAGCCGGCTAGACGGCCCAGCCTTGTGAGTAGTGGTTGACACATAAGTGTAGTTGCCGCTGCAAATCATACCGAAAATCTGCCAGATCATGATTGAGGGCTACCAAAAATAGCCTACTTACAATGTAGACGAGAGCGCGGCCTAGCAGAGACGTCATGAAAGGTGCCACGGCTCGGAGTCTCTTGTGCGCTGGTGAATCACGAGGGCTGCAAATCATACGATCACCTTACTGCCATCCACTGGGGGACTGCTCACCAAAGCTCGGCGACGATACCAGATGCTCCAAGGGCAGCACAGACGCAGGTCTCAGCCATGTTACGCATCATCCTCCACACAGAGTACTGTGGACAGAAGATGTATCTGATGTTATCATGAGGGTTTCTCGGTGGCGAGACGAAGCGCAATACGAGGGCGGCCAAGCGAGCATGCTCATCACGCTCCACCACCCAATGAGAGAAGTACGAAGCACACAAGGAACTCGCCCATTGCCAATAGTACGATAGTGAATGTGCGCAGAGCATGATGCAAGCCCCACAGCCTGTCAGAGGCAGCAGACTCTCGAAGACCTGTACGGTCCGGAGTGTTGAGAAGGGCAATAGTAGCCAGTCCATCTCGATAACGCAGGCAGCCTAACGCTGACCTTGTTAAAGTGAATCAGGGGACCGAGAAGAGCTGAAACAGGCAGATGCGACCTGCTGCGTATCTAATACAGTCCAACCTAGGATACAATTCACACTAGCAAGGCGCCTAGTCTACAAGACCAACTTGCAACGGGAAGCCACCGCCTTGACAACTCAACGCCCTCCTCATCACCATCAAACCCCACACAGTAAAAAAATCGCTCCAACCTCACGAAAGTAATTATGGAAAATTACTACAACGAGAGCGAGGCTTCAGATTATATAAACAGACGAGATCACGGTTACCTTCCAACCATTGGGGAGGCATCCACATCATAAGGTACAGGAACTAGATAAATACAACGACAACCCCGTCAACGGCTGCAGCACTGTGAGAAACGCCTTTTAACAGCACGAGGGTATCGAAGACGGAGATGTCAATGATGATGATGATCTCAGTAACGAGAAGTAATAGAAATTTCGAGAAATCCTTTATTCAGGACGACCAGAATATTATCATAGCACACATTCCAAAGAGCCATGGTGGTCAACTACACCGGAGGCGGCAAACTTGTGCTAATAAAATACTACCAGAGAGATGATGAAGTACTACCAGTACCAGAGAGCCGCTGAAAGGCGAGCGAAAGGCAACATACAGTCTTTAATTTTACAATGAAAACGCTAACATCGCTAGCACTACGATGAATACCAACGAGGGAAGCATGATCCGAAAGGCTGATGACTCGCGGCTGCTGGAGACAATAAACTGATAAGCAAGGCTATGCAAATTTCTTCATACCTGTTGGGTAGAGAAGAGGTCAGAAGCAACAGTAGCCGGCTTGGCAGCAGACTCGACGACAAACAGGGTTTTTAACCACTGTCTCTGCAACCGCTCACATCATCATCATCGCCATCGGACAGTACAGCGAAGAGAGGAGAGTAACTCATAGAAAATGAATATAACCGGGTGTGGTAGCACTAGGTGTTGATAATAAGGTTATACACCATATTAGAAAATAGATAGACGATTGTCTAAAGTTTGCTGTGGGTACCCGTATTCAGGGAAATCGAAGCTGGCAGTAGTACCATAGCCGGGCAGCGAGAACATGTCAACACCACCGTCCCAAACACCAAACGGGTCACCACTTTCGACGCAGTTGACTGACGACAATGGCTGCAGGTCTTTCTTAGAATGTTCACCCGGTGTAGTAAGCACAGTCGTGGGCTCGGCACCTAGTCCCGGTGGGGGTAGTAAGAGCTTGTGCTTGTGCTCGAACTCTTGCACATCGCAAGTGTGGCCACAGATCACATGCTTCGGCTGAGCCAATATTCTCCTTACGACCGCGGGGTCCTCCATCACAACGAAACCAACACTTGGCGGACGCACACGAACGGCCGAGTTGCTGCCTTCACCGTCCGTCACAGAGGACGCCTTAGCTTGACGGTGCAGTATGAGCAGGTTAGAGACTTCTCCCCACATCGAGAAGTATTCTCTTAGCTTAAGAGCGGAGTCAAAACCAAGCTTCTGGATCCTCCTCACGGTGAAGACACGATCCTCTTCGACACCGCTGAGGGCGTGAAGCACATGCCATAGGGGAACACCGTGAGTGGGGAAGGGCTTGTCAACATCAGCAATGGTCGATAGGGCGTCAAGGGCCGCCTTTTGGTCTTCAGGGCGCATACCATTAGTATCAATCTCATTGTTAATGTTAATGTCCTTGACCGAGGGCGTCTTAACGGAAGGGGACTGCAGCTGCCCCTCTACAAGGGAGGCCGAGAGCTGGAGATTATCCGAGAGGGACCTGACCTGCTCGGTCAGCTTCTCTGAGCGCTCCTTCTCATACTTCAACTCATCTTCTAAACGGTGAATGGTTGACCACAGCTTTAAAAGGACATTGTCGCTTTGGACTGAGTCAGCAGATCCATTCGAAGGCTGCGATGATGACGAAGAGGGCTGGCTGCTGTTGTACTGCTGGTAAAGGTCGTAGTCATAAATAGCCATAATGTTGGAATCAATGCAGATGGAAAAAGCAAACTGAAATGTGTCGTTGGGAAAGGTCAAGCTAGCAAGGACGCCGAGCACAAGAAAATAACGGAAAAATGCCGGGAGTGGGATTCGAACCGGCGCAATCGGCAAAACCGGTCTGACATCGTTGCTTGAACGCCAGTGCGTCGGATATCGAGGCGTGAAACAAAGGAACGTTTGGGTGACAACCACAGCCGGCCCATAGACAGTTGACTAGAATCGAGCGTAGTATTCCTGTGGTGGTATATCGCTGCAGTACTGGGTGCCCGCCCGACTGTTAAACGCGACGCCCGGGGTGCGAAAGAAAAAATGTACATCTCAAAGAGCTCAGAGCAGTCATGAAAGTAAAAATATTGACCGCCCTCATCATCATTATCACCACGATCATGGCTAGCATGATCTCCGGAAGAATAACCCATGAGTTGGGAAGCTCGGACAGGGCCTCCAGGCCCTGCAGTGCTCCCGGACTCCAGGACCTGGGGTTGTTGTAAGTGACTTAGTAGCTGCTACCAATGGCCCTCTGCCCTTGGAGACGGATCAGAGGACGTAGATGCGACGGCCCGCCGCCGGCGGGCACAAAAGCGGAGCGAAGCGGAGCAGAGAACTGAAGAAGCGGCCGTAGTAGCGCAAGAAGCTATCACCAGATCAACACAGCACGAGTTGAAATAAAGTCTTAGTCAACTAAGAGAGTACGTAGTAGCAAAGTCTGCCCAGAAAAAAAGCCTTCTGGCCGGAAGATGGGCAACAAGTTGGTTCATAGATGTGGGTCACGTCGACGGTAAGGAACACCGTTCTCATCGACTAAGCTCCGCAAGTTTCTAGCCGAGGTGTAGATGATCCGATCGAACTCCAGATCACGCTCGGCCATGATCGCCTTCTGCGTATCCTGGTACTGGGTCACAGCGAGGTCAGCCTGAAAGACAAACGTAGGTTTATAACACTCCTAAGAAGAACACATTCCTGTCCTAAGAGTGACAGACCCCGCAGCCTGAGATTTCGGGCCACGACGAAGGCGCCAGCGCAAAGCCACGAAGTGCTACATTCTTAAATAGCTGCTCAACCATCTCGTCGCTCATCCTCGGCATTGTCTGACCCGTTCTCGGCCTCGGTGGTCTAGAACCCTCGCCCGATGCCGAGCTTGAAGCTCCTCCTGCATTGCCTTTCTCTGCGGGTTGAGATGCCGGAGCCAACCGCGCTGGCCGCCCCGGTGGTACAGTCCGCCTTGCGGGCGCACGCGAAGACACTACTGGCGGCTGTTCAACTCTCGAGGATGACGAAACCCTCACTTCAGCGTCGACCCTTGGCGGCACCAATCTCCGTTCATTCTGGACCTTCGGAGGCAGAACCTTAATTCGCCGTAAGCCTCCGTTCACTCCCGCCTTAGGGACGTGAGGCTCCATGATGTTCCATGCCGTATCCATGTGGACCTTCTGCTCAGAGCTCTTCCACCCTAGACTGGCGAGCCGTGCCAAGCCTTGTCTATAGACCGCACCCGAGCTACCACTTAATACGGTACGCTTGATCATCTCCAGCTCTACTTGCGCGGACGCAACTTGCCGTTGTGACTGCGGTGACGGCGACGCAGCCGCAACAGGCCTGCCTGGTGGACCTCCCGGCGGGGTCCTCCTACTCGGCGCCTCTCGTGCCGGAGGCGAACCTTCCCTCGCCGCCGGCTGGAATGGTCTGGCTGGTGGCGGAGACTCCGCTGGTATGATGGCCCGTGAAGACGACGAAGATCCCGGCGCCACAGAGGAGGGCTTCAGAATCCTTGATCTCGGCCTCCGAAATGCAAGACTCGAAGTCCGAATCAGCAGTCGAATCGTTCCTCGGCCTCGACGCGGACGGTGTTACAACCGCCACCGAGGGCCCCGACGCTGGCACCGCGCGAGGCGACTCCTTAGAGACCGGCGGTTCGCTCGCCGCGCTGACAACCGGCACATCCTCACTGTCGGCAGCGCTGACCTCCTGAGCTTTCTCAGCTGCAGGAGGAAGCTCAATCTCATCCACCGGGTAGATAGGCGAATCAGGCGCGACCTCATTAGCTCCAATCGTTCCCGCGACTTCAGCGCGATCGTCAGGACATTCAGTAGAAGCCCTAGCAGGAGTAGCCGTATCCTCCGTACTGGGCGTGTCCGTGGTCTGAATGCCGACTACTTCGGGAGCCGAAGGGTTCTCCACAGCTCCATCCGTCGCGTCAGGAGGCAAGGCCCGGGCCTCAACCGTCGACTTAGTAGCTTCTACCGACTTGTCCGATGCACGCTCTGCATCGTTGCCCAGCGGTGGCAAGCTCGGTGCTGCAGTGATCCCCGCGTTGGCACAGGGCATTTCTGCAGCAACCGGCCCGGGGACCGCGGGCGCTCTGTTGGTGGTCGTCGTAGTAGTGGTGGTGGCCTTAGCGGTAGTAGCAGTGGTGGTGGCGGAGCTAGCAGGAACATCAGCGGGTTCATCGTTCTTCCAAGGGTTAGAAGGCGCTGGTGCGATATCATCGATGTTAGAGAAGTCGATCAAGGACGTGCCAACACCACGATCGTCACCCTCGCCGGCTGGTAACGCTTGTGTGAGGAGTCGGCACTTCTTCAAGTCGGGCTCCATGCGGCGGGCAATATTCGCTGGCGATGGGTCCACCAGCCAGAGTTCCTTCTCGCGACCGGTCACTCGAGGCCTAGCGGGGGTCGGCGACGACGCCAAGCTTATCATATCCCGGACTGCAGCCCGCAGTTGAGCTTGTACCGCCCTAACCTGCCCAGTCCACCAGAATCAATCGAAGAGACGAGGATAGAAGCGGCTGACCTCCTGTAGCAGTTCGACATTCTCAGCTTCCAAGTCCTCCTCGTCAGTCACGGACTTCACAACGACAGACGCATCGGCTCGCCGCTTCGTCGAGTCCCGTCCACGCAGCAGCACGGACTAATGGAGCAAGATCGGATGAGCCGATGAGAACGGGCGGTTTTCAACTCTTACAGCTGCCATGAGGTCTCGGACCTTCGCCACCCTCGCCAACATCTCCCCCGTGATAGGGCCCATCGGATGGACCACACGCCAAGCGTCTCCAGCCAGGCGGAGGTGTGTGACTCTCCAGGCCCCGTCAACCTAGAAAGAGTACCGCCCTGTGCGATATATCGTGAGCTATCAGGGATTGCATGCACGAAGAGAGCAGGAGGATCAACCTCATGGTGAGCAACATCGTATGATCAACGGTTGAGCGAGGCAAAAGCTACAGTTGAACCCCATCACCCACCTTGGCAGCCAAACCGTGGCGGAATGGCAAGAAGGCCATCAGCATGACCATCGCCACTCGATTACGGCACCGGCAGGGCAGGACTGTGACGCCGTCAGCCCGAGCATCGTTGATCCTTCTGTTGTCCCTATGACTCGAAGACGCTTGTATCTTCCCCACAATGCCCCAGTACAGCTCAGGGCCCTCAACGATATCCCTCGGTCGGCGATCGACAGGGCCCGTACCAGATGATGGCGACGACACATTTGGCTTACTGCCCAGCCATCCCGGAGGATTCCTCGGCGACACTTGAACATGGAATTGCGAATTTATCCTCGAAGCCGATATCATGTCAGGGGTGTCCGAATAATATTTGCGCCATCGTATCACGTTCGGTATCAGCGGCCGCTTCAACTTGACCCAGTCTGCCCACGTTGCTCGATCAGGCTTCACCGTACACTGGTATCGCCCATCATAAAAAGCTTGCAGCAGCCTCACCGTCACCGGCGCGATGAACTGGAACTCCGAGTCCCGGACCATGACGTTCTTGTCGACTGACCGGTTATCCTCGGCAGGCTGGAACTCGAAGCTATGGTCACTGGCATTGTAGTCGGCGTTCCCACCAGCGGGAGCCTTGCCAGTCAGCTTCAGCACCAGTTGGTGCATCGGCGTGTTCTGAGAAAGAACCTCACTGAAACAAAGCCTCCGAGGAGTCGCAGACTTACCTGCCGAGAGGTGGCGTAGGCGTCCTCCTGCCTCATCACCAGCTGCTGAGGTAGCCTCTCGAACTTCACCAAGTCACCGCATTCTTCAACCTTGGGGTCCTGAGTAGACCAAAGAAGATAGCCCGGTCTTCCCTCGTTCATCTGGCACGTGGTTCAACATAGTCAGAGTTCCAAGTTCTGCTTAGCAGAACTTAGCTTAGCAGAAGCAGAATCTGCTACCCGCGCCAACTACCGAGCAGCGTACGATTAACTCCAGCCTTACCAGATGCTGTGAGTATTCCCCCGTTATGACCCTGCTGTTGCAGCCCATACACAGCAAAGACTTGGCCTCGTCTACTTCTCTCGCCAACATCTCTGCAATACAACGATTGATGTAAAATGATCAGCCTGAGGGTTGTCGACCTACGCTGGAATGTGGCCGTATCGAGAACGGTGAGATTCCCCCGAAGATGGCCATCGAGTTTTTCCAGCGAAGCCAGAGTCACCTTATCACCGATGTCATCGCACAGCCAGCTGCAGAAGTCCTGTAGGTAAAGACAACAAGCGGTTTACGCGAGACGCGCGGTGAGCCCTCCTATGTACGAGGGTGGGAATATAACAGCCGAATTCCCCAGAAGCTGCAGCACTAGTCCAAGTTCATACAGCGTTAACGTCATCGCGATTCGAAGATATTACATGGCATATCTTGCTCGCGGAGTTGACCAAGCCGTTAAATGCCTGGAGATTAACCGCCGCCGGATACCATGATTGCTCACGCAGCTTATTGTTGAAGAGCCGCTCAGCCGTCGACCCTCCGCATCCAGCCTCCAGCCCAGCTGCAATGCCCACCTGCAACGGGAGATAGGGAAAATGGAACCCGTGCACAATCGACGCTCACCTCGATGTATCGCACTAACAGCCGCCTCAGCATTATAGGCTCGCTGAAGGCACCATCGTCGAAGCCGATGCGCCACCAGAAAAGAGCTCTCCATGTCACCGCGATAACGGTCTTCATATCCCGGCTGGTACCTAAAGCGAGCGCCTCTCCCGGGAATCGAACCGGAGACCTCTCACCGTGAGGCGAACCGGAAGACGTCGCCGTCCTGGACCGAAGCTGCCGCCAGAAGGATCCCCTCCCCGGGATGCCCATCAGCCATGAATAATAAACAATCCGCGTCACATGCGCATCAATATGCAACCTAAGGAGAGCGGCCCTCGAACCGGTAGACACCACAGAGTAGCTTACCTCGTAGCCAGTGTTCCCAGCAGACTCAATGGACTCAACTCGTCAGGCTTTTCCAGTAAGATGCCAGCATGGAATAGATCCACCACCGCTGCCTGAATCCCAAGCCTCCAATGCCCTACAGGCTCGAGCGCCGTCTTACTCTGACATTCTCCTGCCTCGGTGGCGTTATCAAAGCCTGCAGCAGCTCCGACGGTTTGCACGACCCTGCAGCTGTTTTGTTCTTCTCTTGAACATCCAGCATCTGTTGATGCTTTGAATCGAAGAGATACGACGGCAATGCGGCCTCCTTGCAGAACTCAGTAACGTACCTGCCATGATGCCCCGTCTTCTGACCACGACCGCGCTATGCTATTCCAGTATCGTCCCACTCATTAGCTCCCCACTGCAAAGCCGTCACGCACATGGACGCCCCTCTTACTTAGCCTGCAGGAACAGCGTCGTAAGATCCGTGAAGAGGATTTCCGGTCTATCATACTCATCCATGTACTCGTCATGGAACTCTTTGGTGAACAGCCGAATCGCCGTACCAGCACAGACTCGTCCAGTGCGGCCGGCTCTGAGAAGTCGCGAATTTGGAAATTACGTAGTCGCCTGCGCATCTCCTTTACCTCTGCCTCACACTAGCCTTGGAACACCAAGTGTGAGTGAGCTTATAGACCTGCCTCTCATGGTCAAAACTGATGGAAAAATCGTAAAGCACGGTCAACCTTCATCGTCCCACATGTTCTCCCGTCTCAAGCCTGTATCAATAACCAAATCCACATTGAGCACCGTCAAACTCGACTCGGCTATATTCGTAGCGAGAACCTGAGAATTACGCAGTTACGGGAGCACTCTCCGTCACAGACCCTCAATGGCACCCAAAAAGCCCCACGTGCCACTCCAGGTGAATCAAGCACGGAGAAGAGGACACTGCCCAGTGCCGAGGCTTACAATCTTCCGTTCGTCATGCATGGGCTGCTTCGTAGCTAGGTCCTGTTCATCCTTAGTGAGCTTCGAATGCAGAGGGAAAACTCTGTAACACGAGGAATCGGTCCGGAATCACAAGTCAACGAGGCCTACCTGATATACACCGTACCGAAGGGCAATCTCAGGGACTCCAACGTCTCATCGTAGTTCACAAATGTGTTCTGGGACTCCGGTGTGGCGCCCTGCAGACAGAATTCATTCTTCAAAACACGTGACGCGTAATCCGACCTTGCAAGCCTTCTCCAGATCCTCCATAATAGAGTCGATCTCCCCTTTACCCGGCACGAACACCAGCGTGGTGCTGCCCCGCTTGGCCCTGGTTAGCAGCATTTGGACGAGGAGGTCCTGCGTCGGCTTGTACCTGATCAGGGATCGCCACGTGAACACCGGAGCACGACCCAGCAGGGAACGCGAGACCGGCAGAGTGCTCACTGCCCTGGCTGGCCGGAATGTAGCACGCACAGATCAATCAGAGCCCAGGTCGAAGCCACTGGCTGGGGGCCAGGAGGAAGATGCCCTCCATCTCCTCCAAGTATTCCCAGATGAGACTATTCGGACTTTCACCAGTTCGACCGGACATGAGCTCGGTGGTGAGGTACCCGAGAATTTGCGCTGGCCGAGCACGAACCCATCATCGCTGAACCCGCGCAGCTTCTTACAGCTCTGCCCTCCGATTGATATCATCATCCCATGGCGGCTGCTCGGGGTTCACTCCTCCGGTTGCAAAACCATAGTCATCCCTCCCGCTTTGACTGAAGAAAAGACAGCTCACAAAATGCCACTCCTCCGTAACTGTGCTGTCTCGAACAAGTAACCAGCCGGAGCACGACCACCACCATCCCTACACGGTGGCGATCTTGCAAGGGCCCCCAGGAAGAAAAAACTTGCCATCATCCTCATTCGACCAGAACCTCACATTTTCTGCGTCAATTTATCAAACTCTTCTTTTGCCTTCTTTGCGCCTTTGCCCAACTCCTCATCATTAATCAAGTCATTCAAGTAGACATCATCAACCGGGAACCGCTGGCCTTGAATCGTGATAGCCTTCGGCGCCGTACCGTTGTTCAAGTCCGTGAAATACCTGACAGACTTCCGCCTACCACACCACTCGACAGCACGATTCCCGTTAAAATAATGGGGTCGTAGAGAATGTACGAAGATTCCCTCAACTACCCATACGCGATCGACCCCAAAAATTCGCTATGCGTTGCTATGAACTTCTCACGTGCTGCAACCATCTGAACTCATCTCCACAACCACTACATCTGCCATCTTACTGTGAGAAAAGATCCGAATTAAGTGTGGCACTCATGATGACCAATTTAGTGTCACCATTCTCCGGCCTCAGCAACAGCCGCTTACAGATCAGACTCAGAAAATCAGAGTCCAAGGTGCGCTCGTGAACCTAGAGGAATCAATACTCGGTTCAGGGTGGCTCGTCAGCAGGGTGCAGGTCAACACCTCTCACCTCGTCGAGCACAATATGGGTATACAGATGAACGTCGTCTGGTCTGTGGATGAGCACTTGCAATAGATATCCTGTCGTCACGTACCTGAATGAACGGGACACCTGTAGAAAATGGATCCGGGTCCAACGCCGAGAACCGGCTTAGTCAGACTAGCACTGCCGTATCTTGTTTCACAAGGGATGAGTTCAGTCAAATTATCCAAGTTTAGGCAGCTCCCGCAACATTAACTCATGGGCCGAAACATCTCACAGAGGGAATACGCCTCCCTCCCCAACTCTATTATGACGCACACAGCCACTTACTCGATCTGCGTATCCTCGGACACGTTGCTCTGCCCCGACACACGGTAGCCTGTTACTTGGCCCAAGGTGTTCGGGTTGCAAAATCCGGCAACTCTGATCACTAGAGCATTGAATAGAGCGCAAAGGCCATCCCTCCTCACCTGCGAGCGACCTGAATCGCAGCAATCCTGCGGGGCTGAGTGCACACAATCTTCGCGAGACGTCTACCTGAGGCCCAAGCAGACTCAACACACCAGGGACCCTCAGTGACCATCAACCCGACCAAAAACTGCGCTTGGATGCGCGTACTAGTGATCGCACTTCACAATTCGATTCCGACTCGGCTAGTTACTCAGCTAGTATCACGTAGTCCATCGGCAAGGCTTCACCTTCCAGCGCTGTAGCGCCACCGGTCGCGGACGAGGAGAGTTTGCTGCATGGTCCCTACCGAATACTACCAGCCTCAGTTCCGCGATTTGGACCGACGTCTTGATCATCCTCAGCGAGTAAAAGAAGAGGAATCATCGTAGTCTTCCCGGATCCAGTGTCACCCTCGATGCAGGCGACTCTATGCCTCCGAACTCGCTTACAAACCTACACGGTGTGATATATTGTATCTTGCATGAGTCGACCTCGGATATGTCAGCGATTGTTACCTTCTCGCCCACCCGGAACACGGGCAAAGCCGTACATTCACCTTCTGGAAAACGCACCTGACCAACACTCTATACAGTGCCTAACGAGCTCTGCTTCTTACCTTGCCATCAGCGCCGGCCATTTGCCTCAGCTTCCTCATGTTGCTGTCATCATCATCGTCATCCTCATCCTCATCAAAGTACGCGAAATCCTCATCGTCGTCATCATCATCGTCGTCAGCGCCATCGTCGGCTAAATCGGGGTCCACGTAGTCTCCCTCAACTCTCTCTTCCGATTCGCCTGCAGCGTACCTATCAGGTAGTCGCTATCACTTCTACGGATGAACCATTCCATTTGACACGCCCTTAAACTCCTTCATCAGGCCCGAGAGAGCGAAAGCGAAGCCGTGAGCAGCATAACCAGTTCGCACAGATGCAAAGAAGCTGCTCATTCAGAGTTCTATCAGAAGCGAGTTCAGTCAAACAGAGCAACTATATCTCCCAAAGCAACCCACCGCCAACTGCAGGTTGGCGGTAAGACAATGGGGGATCGATAAGCCGATCCAGCAGCAGACAACAACCATGACAACACTCAGTTGCTACTGCCACTGAAGATCGGTCAGCACACATAATTGCCGGGGCGTACATATCCGTTCGCTATTCCCTCATTCGTACTCTCGCTCCACCTCTTCCTCCTCTTCAATCGCTATGCTCTCCGCGTCACTGCTGCTGGTATCGGATTCAACCGAAACCCCATCCTCGTCGTCGTCGGACCAATCATCATCCAACTGGCGCTCGTCGATTTCGGCCACCCGGGAGAGCATGAAAAATGAACAAGCCTGTCCGACAGCCCTCCCCCACATCCTTCACCCAGCGCGCTACATCGGGAAAATCTCAAAGTAACTAAATTTTTTTCTGACCCACTCTACGCAACGCCACATGCACTGAAAACACTCACCTCATGAAATTGAAAAAATGTATACATCACGGCGGGAGAATCCACGACCTAGAAAAACTCAGATGGACAAAAATAAGATTCGACGTCGCCATGCCTCAGTGAAGAGTCGGGAAAGCTCCACTGAGCTTGGTTACGTCCACCGCCGGCTCCCTCCACCTTGAGGTGATCGTCTTAATCCGAGTGTAGAATTGAACCTTAGCAGTCAATTGAGCAAGCGCCCCTCAAGCTGCTCTGCCACCCACCCCAGCCTTCCCATAGAAGTTGAGGCTGGCCCATGCGGATCTGTTCCAACCCGTGAAAGAGAACATCGGCAATGGCACAGGAATGGGCAGATTGATACCAACCTGCCACGAGAAAAAATCGCGCTGGGACGACCGCTGTTGAACAGGTCGAAACGGACCTCTTCAAGGAAAGCAACCCAGTATTCACGAAAACCGGCATCACTTCCGGGAGCCCGTTGCCGATAGAATTCATGAGATTCGCGGAGCAGCTTGTACGAGAGGTCGCCGGAGCCCCACCTGGCCAACATTGATGTCGGTCTGGAATTTCCGCGCCACCGCACCATTCTGGGTGAAAATAGCCACTCCGTTGCCGAACCTGCACCAACCGAGGAATTCGGGGACGCTGTACCGTCAGGGCAGAGGTGGTGGTATTCACGGGCTTTCTCTCATCATACGACTACCCTACTGATTAGCGTTGATGAGATCGATCGCATCCTGCAGTGTGTCGACCTCGGCACAGGTCGCCACTGGCCCAAACACCTCCTGGTCGTAAGATGTCATGCCGGGCTTGCATCCAGTGATGACGGTAGGTCCGACAAAGTTACCATCAGGGTAACCAGGGATCTACGGAGACACGTGGAAGCGACCGACAGGGAAGGCTAAAATCCCCCAATCAACCACCAACAGTGACGAGAAACGAAGCGTCGACCAACTAGCTCACAAGCAAAAGAGTCACCAACGTCGGTTCAGCACAAGCGGCAAGCATTTGTAAGCATTAAACCTAGAAGGCCTCGGTTGACCTATCGACTACTAGAAACAAGCGTATTTAACGGTGTCGAATCAGGGTCTCCGGGAGCTCCAAACCACTCACTTGAGGATGTCTCCCATCCAACAACAGTCTCGCTCCTTCACCCGTGCATCCCCCTATTATGTTCTCCACTCTCGAGAGTGCTTCCTTCGACACCAGCGGACCGAAGTCAGCGGATGCATCCAAACCCTACACCAGTATGATGGCATCGAGAAATCAAAGCAAATACGAACATCTCCATATCTATAAATGCTAGCGCCATAGTCCTATCAACGCAGCAACTAAGAGCATACACAGAATCGATCCAGGTCGACCAGCAATCGTTAATGCCGAGGGGCTGTTCAACACCAGAAGCCTCCGTCCACCAACCCAATGCCACGAAAACTATAATCGCGCGGCTAGCACTCTGAGTGCTATAGATGGTAACTTGGTGAGTTCTGCACTCACCAAGTTAACATCTATAAGCCCCTCGGCACTTGGGATGAGCGGGCGAGTGAACCAAGGCACAGTTTCGCCTTACATGCCCCGCTTTGAACTTCTTCGCCCTCTCCACCAGCTCGGGTAACCACTCTCTCGCTTCACCAACGAACACTGGTACCGAGAGGGCCATGCACCGCTGCCCAGCTGCGCCGAAGGCCGCATTCGCCACCATATTGAGGGCCTGAGGACGCGAGGAAGCTTGATGACTAACAATTCCCGAGGGTGCCCACAGCCGAGCTTCTCGAACAAATTCCAACCGTGCCGCCATTTCGCGTACCAGCAGACCATGAAAAGCTACGAAAATGAAGGCCCTGGTACGAACGTACCGCGAAAACAAGGTAACTCGTTCGATAGCGTCAGCCTGCATCACACCAAGGCCCGCTTACGTCCTCCTTGTCAGCATCCGGCATGACAACGCAATGGTTCTTCGCGCCCATGTTAGCCTGGACTCTCTTTCCGTGAGCTGCACCAGTTCGGTAAATGAACTCGCCTAAAACCCAGGTCGAAGGCGGGTGTACACAGGCAGGAAAGATACCTGCCGCGTTGCCGCCAACGAAGCTGATCGCCTTGATGCTCGGGTGCTTGCAGATCCAGTCGACCGATTCGACTCCGCCGTGGACCATGTTGACGACTCCGTCGGGTATACCTCACAGAAGCAATGAAATAGAGTAGCATAGACAATCGCAAAGGAGTGGAGATGCAAACGCTTCCTTCAAACCATGAAGGGCTGCTGTCAATGGAGAAAAGATACGCACGCAGCGAACTCGCTCCACTCTGCCCCTCCGGAATTGCCGCACACGTGGGAAGCGGGCGTTTAAAGCGGACACTGCAGAGGGTTAGTACCGGTCTCCATGAGCAGCTCCATCAAGCGCACTGACGTCAGAGGCACTCGAGGACTGGGCTTCAAAATAAATCTAAAGGGACGACGAGGACGACGTCGAATGCGAAACGCCCAGGCCAATAATTCACACGCAATGCGAGTAACACCGCCGAATACGATGTAGCTGCCGGGTTCTGAAAACTCTCTGGATTGCCATGATAATGCAGTTGACGTACTGTACCATCTCAAATTCATAAAATGAATAATACCCTACTTGATAATATTGAAGAGGGGAAGAATAGCGGCTCTCAACTCCGAATGGGAGACCAAGGAGTTCTCACTCAACCTCATCATGCCACGCATCGCCACACCGCTCACTACGTGTTGCCCGTAGTGACCGCCAGAGGGAACATCCACATCGGTATCATCGCAGGGAAGTTGAAGGGGCATATCCCAGCTACCACTCCGAGGGGCTCGCGGAAAGAGTAGGTGTCCACGCCATTAGCCACGCCTTGAACCGTCTCGCCTACGAGAAAAGCACTTCACCAATAATGCGTCATACTGATTCATCACCCATCATGATGGTCTGCACTGAGCAGCTATGCTCCACGACCTCGAGACCTCGGAAAACCTGTCATGCGGAGTGAAGCCAAGCATTCAACGCCTCCTCACTCCTACACTTCCCTTGGCATCCTCCAATGTCTTTCCCAACTCATCCGACACTATGCGGGCGAGGTTATCCATGTCCTGTGCGAATCGGCGGAAATTTGGTATGAAAATTCGCGTGCAGACGCACCTTCCGTATCAACTCCGCGTATTTGAACATGTATCTCTGACGGACGGACACGGGCACCTGTCGAGTCGGATGATAGTCACTCAGTCGCCCGTAGAGAGAAACCCACCCTCTTCCAAGAATGGAACGTCTCGGTGGCCGTCTTGGCGGCGGCCTCCAGCTCATCAACGGAGCACTTGGGCGTCTTGGAGAGGACATTCTGGGTCGCCGGATCCACCACATCAATTTCAACCTGCGTGTGTGACCAGTGCAAGCAAGCGAACGCAGGTGTCGAAGGTTATCGGATATACTGAGATGAAGCGTTGAAAACAATAACAATGACGCGAGTATGGATCATCCAATCTCTGATCAGATGCTCAGCATAGTGAACAAGAACGAGCGTAGCAAGAGAACGTAAGAGACGGTAACGCCCTTGCCACCTGTCCACTCTTGGACTCGATGAACTTGCCTCCCACGAACATGGGCACGCTCGACGGGTAGGGGCCACCGGGAGTGATCACCGAGAACCCACGCACAGCACTCACGACAACGCACTTGGACGAGCGGAACTTGATCGACGCGGAGAGCATATCGTCAGTCACTGAAACGACCCAGGTTCGACCCTAGCACTTCAAAAAATTCATCATCACTAACCAGGACACTCATGTTGAAGTCAGAAACACACGGAACGTTGCATGGCTAGTGGTAAAGGGTCTTGTCAGGCTTGGCCTGCTTGTACCACTCCTTGTAAGGGCCTAGAGCTTGTGATTGGGGATGTTCAGCGGCATGATCTGCTCTCCATGACGATGATACGGTATGAGCACCTGTCCCTTCCCGCCGGCCTTCTTGTACCGCCGATCAGGATGGTACAGCCGCTGCAACTCATCGACGTTGTCCACTCGAGAGCTCGGTATCTTTGCCTTATATCTACAAGAGCAGAACTGGGGTTTAACTTCCGATTCAAAGCCCCTCGCTTCCCTCATCAACCCACGCTAACTCATTCCGAGGAACACGGTGTTGCTCCGTGGGAATGCACCATCGCCATCAGATGCGTATCCTTACTCTTCCATAGCTCGCTTCACCGCCGGTAGGTTATCCATAAGGCTTTTGAATTCATCCGGAGACAAGTAGCACAGCGGTCGACGCCTACATGTGAGACGAGCGAGGAGCGGTAACGAACACGCGCGAGCATGCGGCGCAGCGGGGCTCAGCGAACTCCTCACGAGAGCCAGGGCCGAGCATCGACATAACTTCTGATCTAGCGCCACGCTGGGAGCCGCCTAAGGATCACTCCTCCGTGTCAAGATAGACTCACTATACACCCTCTCACTCGCACGAGTCTCACCGGAAGTCGGTTATGCAAAGGACTGTTTCCACTTGGTACTCAGGGTTCTCGTCAGCCTCCTCTGGCGTGAGGTCCTGAGAAAGCTACTCCTGGAAGCTTACCACCGCGGACTGGAAAAGGTCCACATCACGTCTCAGAGCGGCGACGGAGGTAAAAGCAACGCTCATCTGAGCCGGCCGAGCCGTTTAGCCAGCCTCTCACTTTCTCGTGTGTTGCCATAATATAATCATTCGGATTTTCTCCAGGACGTAACAACGATAGAGCGATCTCGTCTCGCATCTGGCAGGAAGAAGATCCCTCGAAGCGACGCAAGATACCACGATGAACGGCACCCATTTCGGACGGGAGATGTCTTCGTCAGGTCGTCGAGGGTCCCCTTTCAACTCCACATTCGGCCGGGCGTTGTAGACGAAGAACTGCTTGCCCCATGGTTCGATGGGCTAAGAGCACAACTGATGACGTGATGATCATAAACCTAACCTATTTCGTATCTTGCACGCTCAACCCCGCCCGCACGCGCGCGCAAAAGATTCTCCAATATCACCTGTACTGGGGACGCATCCTTCGGTGGCCAGAAGCGGAACTTCGCCTGCCATCGTTTAATATCTGCCACAACGAACGATAAGACCAATCGCGCGTCTTTCCATCTCCACATGTTCCAATCAGGCATTTGGTGAGACAGGATACCGAGAGATCCGAGGTTGAACAGCGCAAGATCCGGAATAGGTCGAGTGAAATATCCAGCGAGCCTTACTTTTAACGAAGATGAAAGGAGGATGTCGAAGCCTCATTGCAACGCAACCGACAGCTGTAAAAGACCCATGCACCCGATAATGCTCTGAGTCCGCTGAGAAACCTCAAGAGCGCACAAGAGAGCAAGATCAGACAGTTCATCGTTCCATCATCGCTAACTTCTTCATGAGTCACTCCACAGAGAATAAGGCTCGCAAGTGGCAACGAAGGAAAGAATATCTCCGCCGTGCTCATCAGCATAACCACAGCGGCCTTCTGAGTGAACCAAAGGGCACACGTGCCCCAGCTACCTCCCCGAAGGTGACAGTTTACCAAGTACCTCACCTTCGCCGATTCATCGCTAGCAATCTTTCAGGCCTGTGGAACAGCCCATGCTCCCTCAGAGGCCTGTATAAAGGTGTATACGTGATGTTAACTCAGTCGTGATTCCCCCCATCGTAGGTTCACATCTGCACGTTCAACAGCTGTGGTACAGTCCCTCGTGGCGACGATCTCGACCGGCTCCTCCCCACCCCTCGCCCCGATATACTTGCCATCGGCTTCAGTGAATTCGGCATGTCCCTTGAGAAGACTCTTGTCAACAAGAAAACTCTTCGAGTGAGTCTCCTCACATCACGCCGGGTCGTCTATGCTTCTCTCCAGGTGCTCAGCCGCAACTGGGCCGCCGAGGTGCAGCAGCGTCTCGGAGCCGATCAGTTTACCCTGGCGGCATCTCGTCAACTACAAGGCCTTCTACTGGTGGTTTTCGCTCGCGTTGACCTGCCCTATCGTGCTCTCTCTGTTAAGACCGACGCGGTGGCTACTGGTGCCGGCAACGTCGTGGGTAACAAAGGCGCCGTCATTGTCAAGCTCTTTTCTGAGCGCCCAACAATCTGCTGACTCCGATGAACAGCAACACTCAATCAGAGTCGATCCGAATCTACACAAGCGTGTGCCGTCGACAACTAAGGACCCGCACCAAGCCAGCCTAACGTTTGTTCAATGCCACCTAGCAGCGCATCCACGAAACACAAAAAGGAGGAACCAAGATTATGAGCGAATATTGACAACAAGTCGGCTTCTACAACACGTCAGTAGACATCGACCTTCGAAGAGCCGGAATCACCGTCCTCGCCCTGCGCATCACCATCATACCACAAAGCGGCGGCCTCGCGTCGGAGTGTTCCGCCGTTTCCAGAAGCTCTACCGAAGGCGAGAAAAAGACACTTTCCGCGACACGAGAGGGCCCGTCTTCCTCTTCGGGGATCTCAACTTCCGCGTGCAGTGCGGCAACCGAGCGTACTGTGATCGGTTGCTCGCTATGGGACGGTTTGACGAGCTGCTACACAAGAGATGTCAACTGACTAGGCAGCTGTTGCACACCGATGATAGTGATGACTCACGGGGGTCGAAGGAATCACTGGCAGAAATAGAAACAGTTTCCAGGGCACCGCCGTGGAGCGAGTGGAAGGAGTCACCGATCTTCTTCCCACCCACGTACAAGTTCGACATGGGCACGAACGTGTAAGTGAACCCGACGGGCGATGTTTTTTCCTGTTGGCGACATTGGGAGAGATAATTAACCCAGCTCTTGAATGCAACGTGCAAGCGAAGATTGTTCTGTAGAGGATCTTCTATTAGGTACGACACGAGTGACAAGCAGCGAATCCCTTCCTGGACTGATAGAATTTTGTGGCGGTCCGAGGCTGACGGGTCTTCACCAGATAAACTGCCAGGCCTACGACTCCATCTCTAGCGTGAAATCGTCGGATCATCGTCCTGTCTACGCGAGCTTTGATATACGTCTTGGGTCGACGGATGGCATCTGAGCGGCAGCCGGAGTACTGCTGCTTACGGTCGTTCTGAAAGCACGGCGGGGGGCAACTCGGCGGCAGAGCATTCCCCTTGAAGGAGACAAACGAGAAGGCGGGGCCTGACCCTCGTGTCAATTGCATGTACCATTCTACTGCGAGAATCGTTGGACACATCGTTGTGCATTGCGTTGAGAAGCTCCGTACGAGCTCTTAACGAAAGAGGGTTACCTTAGCTTCGACTGCTTAATGACCTTAGCAGTCGTACCGTACGACTGCTAAGGTCATTGCCCCCTGATGGAACTGAGAAGCGCAACTCGAGATGTCGGAGCAGACATCAGTAACATTCTCACATAGCGTAATGTAACATGTGTTATCTACCAACACGCTCACCCAAAGTTCAGGATCTCTAAGGGCCCGTACGAGCGGGGCATCAACAGAGCAAGAGGTGCATTCACTGACCAAGCAACTATCAGACACGCCACGGCCACGACTGAAACAAGGGTATCCTAGCCGTTCTCTTCACGCTGAAGCACACAGCTTCCAGAAGGGAAAGCTGCGGAAGGGGGGGAGCTCTCCGGCTTGGACTCGCGCAGCCGCGGAGTGGGTCGAGATGTCACGCTGATAGTCGAGCACCATCGCGGCTTCGGCACAGGACGCGGTTCGATGATCCTTGACGTAGACTGCCTCGGCTTTGGTGTAGGAAGCCTCCACCGCGGCCTTGGAGTGGGGCGGAGACTAACCCGCGGTTTCGGAGTAGGTCGCGATCTAGCAGCGTTTGGGGTGAGATAGAGCATCATGCTGGTGAGGTTCATGTACGTGTAGTAGGCGCGGAAGAAAGGATGGCCAAGACACGACAGATCGCTATCGTCCACGAGAAGATCCAGCACACACTCTTCAGACCAACACTCGCGTATGTAGTGTTTCGGATAGATCCTTATAGGTGTGGGCCGCGAACCCGAACTGTCAACGAGGTGAAAGCCCAATATGGGAAGGTAATCGCGAAATAGTGTTGACGTCCAAACCACCCCCCGGTTATCGATCCATAAGGGGTCAGGTGAAGGGTTACCACCGTCCTGCTCCACTCTGCGCTTCATTTCGTTCAGCATGACCTCAAACTCCCTGCGGGTTAGGTCTAGAGTGCTGGAGCCAGTATCCACCAGCACGTGCACAAGGTCGACAATAAAGTCTCCCTCGGAGCGCTCGCTACGGTTATCGACCGGCTTCATGTCAGTCCGCAGAAGGGTCAAGCAACGCTGCTCATAGGTCGGATGTGTTGAGAACTTCACTGGGGTAAGTTTGGCCAGACTTTCCGCGCTGTGGCCGAGGAGAAGCTCACCAGTAATTCCCTCACCGATATCAGTGCCTGCAATCGTTGCTGAGACTTCACCGATGACATCACGCATTCTGAGCTGCTCTAACATGGACGACCCGTAGGGCCCCAGGGCTAGTCCTAGCATGCCACTCGGGGGTAGTTTCGATACCGAACTGGTGTAATTGACTATCAAACCGAATTTCAATCCACTGACATTCATGCCACCAATAGAGAGTGTTCCAGCGTGTTTGACGTACTCCAAAGAATCCCCATCGCAATAGTATACGGGAGTTCGAATCCGCTGATGCAGATCTTCGCAAGGGGAGGTAGGGGGACAGAAGTAACACCCCGATGCCAGCTCACGGCAGGCTCCTTCACCGTGCTCTGCCTCATAGGCCTCGCCGGACATCACGAGCCATTCTGACGTCGCTGAGTCAAGGTATAGGTTTACGATGTGGCCGTCAAGTGTCATGGGGACGTAGTTGTTAACGATGTCCAAGGTCAGTGGAGCCAATCTTCTGCGAGCCATGACGAGATGTGACGAGTAGAACAAGACACGCATACACGAGGAGACAGGAGTCGACCCAAGAGCAAACCTACAAGGAAGGGCTCCATGGTACCCGAAGGAGACCTTGCGTCCTCGAAGCCCTACACTGTAGAGCCTACAGATTACAAAGTACAGCATCTCATGGGGCACTGAGGATGAATTTAGTTACTACTGTGAAGGCGTGAAAGACATTGTAGATCGACGGACCGCGTCACACAACGTCTCGAAAGCGGGAATTTCGCTCGCCGTGGGAACGTTCCGTGCGACTGGCACTGCGCGAAACTATCAGGCGCCCTTTTCCGCTCTATCCAATGACAGAGTCGTCAAGCAAAAGCCCCTTGCCGCGGATTGCCACGCACTCCACTTTGTCCGACCAGAGCCCGACGGAACCAGCCGTGCGGGTTGACGTATGGCTGTGTGCACAGTTCTGCTTTATCGGTGTGGTGGCTCTTCTTGGGTGGAACTTCATCTTGGGCGAGCTTGGGGTTCTGATAGACGCATTTGGAGCCCCTTATGGTACCTGGGTCTCTATGTGCTACTCCCTGCTCATCAACGCTGGTCAGCTCCTACTCGTATTCATCGGCAACAAATTTCGCTTTGCCCCAAGGTTCGACGTAGGATGCATTGGTATGGGAACTTCTCAAATACTCATCGCCATTGTTGCCGTGACTTGGGCTCGGTCCAGCCAAACCGCGGGTTTTGTCATGGGTTGTATTCTTGTTGGTGTCTTCGGTTTCTCTAACGCTATGATGGAGTCCTCTATGTTCGGCCTTGCTGCCATGTGCGAGGCCCGATGCATGACGTGGATCATGGTCGGGGAGGGCCTCGCCGGCATAATCCAGCTACCGTTGAATCTGCTTGTTAAAGTCGTCTTGGAGTCCATGAACGTCAGCAATGTCCCTTACACCAAATTAGTCGTCTTCTTCGCCATATCCATGCTCATTAACTACTCAATCGTCCCCGTATTTCGTTGGTGTACCATGAAGCATCCGTACATGCAGCATGTCTTCGCAGTGGAACGTGGCCGAGAGAAATTCAGTCTCAGGCAGTCTCTGCAAAGACCACTACGTTCGATCCTCAGAGACACCCTGCCGCAGGCGTTTAACGCCTGGATAAACTTCGTTGTAACGTTTGTCGTCTTTCCCTGGTTGGTGTTCCGAATGTCGCCCTCCAGCCTCAGTGTTGCCGACTTTGGAGCGTATGTCGTGTACACTTTCCAAGTTTTTGATACTATCGGTAGATTCGCGCCAAGCCTGAGCGTAAGACTTGGCAAGAGAGCAGTTCGATGGGTAACCCTCTCGCGAGTCATATTCATCCCAATTTTTTTCCTCTGTGTACATGTCAACGTACCACCGTTCAACCAAGATTGGTTTCGATTCGTTGTGATGGCCTTGCTGGCTCTCACCAACGGTGTATGTATAACATGGATCATGATACACGGACCAACGCAGGTGCCTGAGGATCGTCAGGAGGAGCAAGAAGTTGCTGGTTACACGATGGCTTTCGCTCTCATTAACGGTATATTTATCGGTTCGCTTCTAGCGACGCTCATCGAGGCAGTTGGACCGTATTCAGCCTGAGTTACCATTCTTCGCTTTGCCGAATTTTCCATGTTCTCTCGGCGTTGACGTTGGTCAGATCGGGCAGTTGAACGTTGACCGCAGTTTTGTTGAGCCCGATGCCTCATGCCGATTAAAATCAAGTACCCCAACATAGACGTCAGTGCCATGAAGGCTGCCACGCAACGTGTGCGGAGCAGTTTCACAGTGCCCTCATCGATCAGAGGGAAGTTGAAGGCTTTCAGAGGAACAGCAACCGGTGCAAGAGTCACCGAGAGCTGGGCTCATACAAAGCAGGCGGCGTATGATGCATACATCAAGAATCCAGCTTGTTATCGTGGAGGAGGCGGGAGCATCCACACTAGAGGAAAGCCGGGCACACCGTCGTACTACAGATCTATCCACCCTCAACGTATAACCTATCAGTAATAAGAGACAGGGGCCGCGCAGTTTCCCGCGGCATGCGGTTAGTACACCCGCATGATCCGTAGGATCAGCGCTATAGATTTGACTGACCGAAGCGCCACGAGCGGCATTGGCCTGATCTCAATGATAGACATAATAATGATCAATCATCAGCGCGAGATTCCGAATTATTTTTGCTCCAATCGTCTTGCGATATCGGCGGAGGTTATTTATTCCATTGGCTCCTTCAGACGGCAAAGTTTGATTGTCGGCGGGGTAACTTTGGCAACAGCGGTAGTTCTCTTCATGATGATCAAGTTCCGCTTCAACGACACGCATCGGCAGAAGGAGTATGATGAGTTCCTCGCTAATCTATCTGCCATCCCGGTGCCGCGTGGCCAAGCGAGGGGGGTCCACGAGTCGTTCTATAAGGACTCATGATAGTGACTGTTTCAGTGGTGAACCGGGTGCAGTGTTCTGGTAGTAGTAGAAGAGTGTGGCAAACTCAGCTACAGGCTACTGGAAAGGAATCAATAGCCTTGTTCTTGAGAGTCATGGTTCAACATGACGGTAGATGAACTTCTACTGATGCGAAATATTGCGACACAGCGAGACTCAGAAGCTACCTAAACCCCTGTCTACAGGGGTCCTTGAAAAACGCGCACAGATTGGCTCGTCTAGTTGCCTCTCCCATTCAAGATCCGAGTTCGATGTGCTTGGCATGGGGATGTCTCGGCTTGAAGGATGGTTGGGTTGCGGGAACTGTAGGTGTTTGTTCCCATCACCTCAAATTATCGTACTTTCTTAGCCAACTCATCGACAGGAGACGTTCAGCGAGCCACATTTCTTGTCATCTCTGAGGCTCGCCGGACATATCCCATACGAATGACGGCATCTTAACTCGAGTAAGAGGACCACGGGGAGACACACTGTGCTGAACCTTCTCAGTCACGCATAGTAGGCGCACATTCCTCTCCTAGCCCGCAGTCGATGCCGAGCATATCCAACAGTTCCATGCAGGGCTCGGTCGCCTCAGAAGATGAGACGGGACCCGAACTACTCGATGGAACCTGTCTCCTTACGATCCGTTTCTACTTTCTGTCTGCTCACACATTCGTCATTTCGGACGTTACCGGCCGTCCTGTGACTGAATGATAAAAGTTCCTTGAAGTAGCCCACCATTCGTGAGGAGAACTCTTTCCGGTGGCTCCGGCCAGTCGGTTTCAGCAACGCCTCATTCTCCCGGGATTACTGATGGTCGTCTTCGGCGTTCACTGTGTGTCTCTGATGATGTTGGCTCCAACGGCTGCCATGTCCTTGCAGGCAGCTCGGCCCAAGCGACCTAGGGTAAGCGTCGAATTTGAATGGTCTAGTGGCAACCTTACTGACTTTTTCTCTGACCGAAACATCTGTGGCAGATGCGTCTCAAAGCTTGGTGGCCATAGTGTCCGAACTAGACAGAAAAATGGGGACTCGGTTGTCCGCGATTGACAGGAAATTGGTGGAGCCCGACAATCGAGTGGCTAGGCTGAGCAATCAAGTGCCTCAGTTGATCGCTCACACCGTGGGCGTGAGATTTCGGCTTTGTTCTGCGTAGCCGGCATGCAGCCACACTACTTCAGGTGACTGTACCTTGGGATTCTTTCTGTATGGGATCGTATTCAGACAGCCTCTCAAGCGTGTGCAAAAAGGATGATGGTTCGTATTCCGCTCATTGGGAGGGGCGCGGACCACACTTCAGAGAAATTCGCCTACAGTGGTGATATTTATGACCAGTTTCTCCTGATTCGCCACTGCTAGTGTTCCATGGGCGTTGCTGTAGGCCATTTGAACGTCGTTGTCAGGACAGGCGACGGCAAGACGATGGAGATCCTCTTCAAGGACTACAAAACTAAACTCCGGGGCGAACTTAGGGGCCCCACCGAGATTATCGAAGAGGCCTTCTCCGGAGTCAATCCTTTTCCTAACCTCTTCAGCAAGATCAGACCGAAACTTGACTCCGAGATGACGAACGAAGTGTGTTGGGAACTAACCAGCATGGATCAAAACTCGCTGCGTGGAGGGCCGGCGGAAAGAGGCTGGATCAAGGAGTTCTTAGATGATAAAATGGATGAAGCTTTTGTGCTCATCCAGAGGCACGGTGGAACGGTGGAAAACTTCTAAGCAACCTCAAAAGGCTTATGATGTTGTCCATGTTCATCTGCAGTGTTTTCTGAGTCGATGCGTTTAATCAATTCAACGTGGAATATCTTTTGTCCAACCTCACTGAGTCACGGAGATTATGATCGACATCACGAGTGAGGGATTTTGATCCGGGGGAAAGGACCGATCCGTCGACGCCTCGTCATCAATGGTATGCCCAAACTCCCCTCGTAACCCGTGGTCGACGCCAGGCACGCTTCCATATAGAACTCGATCTCCTCGCAAGAGGAGACGTAGAACTGATCGATAGAACCTGTATCCTTCCGATTTAGTATTTCTACTTTCTCTCAACCTGGGCGCCCTGTGAGTTCAAATGTTAGCGGTCATCCTGTCACTGAAATGTAATGGCTTCTCAAGAAACGCCTCAATTGGTAATGCTCGTCTTCGGTGTTCCCTGCGCTTTGCTGATGATGTTGGCTCCAAGGGCTGCCATTGCCCTGCAAGCCGCTGGGCGTAAGCCTTCCAGGGTAATCGCTAAAGCGGAGTGGCATCCTATCTGCCTTCTCCTCAGTCGGAAACTCCCGTGTCTCAAAGCTTGGAGGCTAGTGTCCGAACTAGACAAGAAAATGGACGCTCAGCTGTCCGCGATGGACAGGAAATTGGACACTGGACTGTCGGAGATAGACAGGAAAATAAATACTAGGCTGTCCGAGCTTAGCAGTGACGTGGCTATGCCAAACGAGCAAGTGACTGAGTTGACCACCTTCACCCGGCGGGTGCGAGCTCGGCACCGTTCTCTAAGAATAATTGCCTCTGTATCCCGTTGCAGGTTTGCAACCGCGACTCATTCTGCCAGGAAATTTCTGCAAACGGCATGTTAACGGTGATGCAGGTTGAGGGCGGTGGATATTCCGTTGCATGGTCGGAAACAGGACCACTGAGAAGAGGAATCGATGTGCAATGGTGATTTCCACACGGACGAGCTCTTCCGGTATTTAATCGCTGCAATGCATCATTTGTCGACTGTCAGGTGAAAAGATGGAGAGACGATGACCCTCACCTTCACCTACCGCAAGGCTCATATATACGGATTTGTCGAAGGGCCGTGCGGGAAGAATTCAAAAGGCCTTCTCAGGAGTCATCCCTTTCGCAAAGCGGTTGGAAGAAATCAGGCTCAAAGTAACATCCAAGTTCAGTCGAGAAGTTCATGCCGCTGATCGACGAAATCCGATCGAATCCTCCGGACGGCTACCTGCAAGGACCAAACTTGGATCAACGTATTCTTGAATGATAAGATGGATGCGGCTTTTGGACTAATACGTCGATATGGTGGAACTGTGGCTCCTTCATCTTCCTAAACCAACTAGTGCACTCGAACCTCTTCCGTGCTCATTTGCGATGTTCGTGTCAATCGAAGATTTTGCTCAGTTGAGAGTTTCAAATTCCAACATCGCACCGGAGGCCGCACGCTGTGGTGTCGAGTGTCGCTACCCACCTCGATCTGCACCGAGGGAAGTCGAAGTCGACGGCTCGGTTGATGAATCGGTAGAGCCTTTCGACAACCACTGCCTGCCCATGCGCTCCTTGGCCGTCCTTAAATGGAAAAAACCACGGCGACAGCGCTGGATAGTCGGCAAGCTCAAGTGGGCGGGCCGAGTAGTCAAATGTCAGAAATGCGTTATGGAAAGGTGTGTCGGTCAGGGAAACAGTAGATCAGAGATTGGATTCAAGATGGCGTCACATCCCTGATGTTCAGCTCTCAATGACTCAGTCTCACAACACCTCTTCGAACTGATGATCGCTCCGCGGGAAGGTCGAATATACTTGTGCCATACCAGTGTCACTGCTTGTGCATTCCCAGAGTACGGACAAAATCATGTCATAGGAGTCAAACGCAGCCGTGTGCTACATTGGATCACTCAACAACTATCGTTTACAGTGGCCCTTGAGCTATGACGATACGTAAGCTAGGCTAGTGAGGGAGACAGTCACAAGAGGAATCGTGGGGCGAGACAGTAAATTCTTCTGTTAAAGCCGTGGATTCTAGCAGACATCCCTGACCCGAGGGATGCTCTATCCAGAACACCTCGTTCAAGTGGCTCGTGCATTCACCTTTCGTCACTGCTCGTCGACATCACCGATCGATAACATCTGAGGGCCCTCATGCTGACTTCTCAGTAGAGAGAACCCCATCGGATCGTAAGTACTCGCGTGAACTACTACTAACTCGAGTGATTCGCTATGAGTCAAATACACCAGCATTGGATAAATAAATTCATGGCTATGGTAGCAATGATGAACTCAGCTCTCTCCAAAGATCCCCTCCGGATCTCTTAGAGCAATCTCCGTGGGGAACCGCCCATCGGTGATAGTACTGAGCAACCTCGAGGGTCGAGTTCTCTAAGTCGAAATGCGTGTAGTAGGCCCGAAAGAAGGGCATGCCGAGATGCACTGTCTTAGACTCGGTCGGCTCTATCGCTAGTATGCGCAACGTGTCCGAGTACTCCTCGGTGTAGTAGGCAGGGCGCAGCACCAGGCACGCTCCGTGAGAGAAGTCGCCCAAGTTGAGTTGAAGTATCGGCATGTGCTCCATCTCAGTATTCCTGATCAGCCACTTGTTGCCCTCGTGATCTATTCCCGATCTGTCCAGCATCGAAGTGACTTTTTCGTAAAGTTGGGTGGGTAGTCGAATTAGAGCATCACCCGTATCAAGTACGGCCAGCTTGTTGTCTAACGCGATGAACATGGTCCCTCCAGTGGCTACGCTCACGCTAGAGAGCCTCAGCTGCAGCAGAGACGACGTTTGCGAAGCTCTCGACTGTACCAGCTCCATGTGTCTCATCGCGAAGACTGCACAATCGCCCCTTCCACCTAGAGTCAGCGTCCCATCTAGGTGTGTGCTCTGCTCAGGAGTGCACACACTGAACCTTCGCTCTTGGATAACCCCGGCTGCGTAGAGCTGCTTGAGGAAGGGCGAGGGGCCGCCCGGCTGAGGCTGCGCTAGACCGAGGAGACCGTGGGGCTCTTCTTCGGACGATGGCGAATTGAAGCCGATAATTAGCCCGAAGGTGGCACTGTGAATCACTCGACCGCCGATGGTGATTGAACCCTCATGCATCACAAAAGTAACATGAGTGTCGTCGCCAAATTCGACGAAGAATTTCCGCGAGGAGCGGTAAGGATCACAACCATCCGGACATGTATAGCATCCTGAGCTCAGCGTCGTACAGCTGCGACCGGCGTAGGTCTTCTCATACCACTCCTTGTACACCACGAAGAGGGCCTGACTGCCGGTGTCGACTATCAGCCGCTGCTCCTGCTTATCAAATTCCATCGCTACAGCCCCTCCCTCGATGGGAGCGGTGACCTCTGCAGCCTCCACCCGCCAGAGCAAAACAAGTGCCGAGGTGAGAGCTCTGGCGATCGAAGCCATGAAAGCAGCACGACTGGAGCGAGAGTACTACGACTCAGATGGACCGAGACGGATGGAAATCCGGCGAGGAGACGGGAGAAACTCGCGTCTCCGGCGTGAAGGGCGCGTCCCCGCGGTGCTCGGCGAGCGGGCCTCTCACGAGATGGCTAAAGTTCTTTCACATTCGGAGACTGTGTGAGGTGAGTACTGAAGAGAAACTCAATTCTTAAAAGCTTGAAACCAAGGTGATCAATGTTCTTCGGACGCACTAATTGGCTCCCCGGAGGGCGTAGCGAAACGTCAGACTGATTCTTGGACGGTGTTCCCTCTTTCGAGACGGCAGGCCGTGCTTCCACAGCCTCTGGGTACTTCCTCCCATCACCAACAACGATCCACTGCGCGGCACTATGTGAACCTACATCGAGTTCGCTCATCTCCCGCTACACCGCCGCCGCCGTACTCGAGATACTACTTTCCTTTTATCCTTTTTGGCGTCTAAGAAAAAGTCTCGCTCCGCTCCCAAGGAGATGCAGGCAATCGACGGTTTTTTACCGAGGACCTTCTCATCATCGGAGTGCATGCCGATATTATCCGATCCGTCTCGATAGTAGTTGAGGACGCAGCAGTTGAACTGCTCATCGCATGCCTTGCTCACAGCCATCTTCAATTTCGCTATGACCATCGGACCCCTCGTCCACGGCGAAGGCACTCTCAACGGCCCGCCCGAGTACCTGAGTACATCCTCATTCGGCGGATCTCCCAGCCATGACAACTACTACCTGTATTGTTTCCCATCATCAGCATAGAATGCAGTCAATCTCCGTTCAAGGTGCTCCTTTCCGAATATCTTAACCGTGCCCTGACCCCAAGGGACTTCTCTCATCAACTCTCCCAATGCTTCAGCAGGATCTTCCACGAAGCTCAGGCGAGTACGTCAACCACGAGCCCTCATCATCCAACGGCCATCGATCCAGCGGGATGTCCCCTGGGAGATTCAAAACCCTTCCTTCCCGCGGCCTAGGGGGTTCCGCCTTCCTAGACCGCTTTCGCGGAGGAAGCTTCTCTATCGAGCAGTCGCTCTCTTCTGAGCTCGAGCCCAGCTCAACCACCTCTCTCAACCCGTTGGTCATCCATGTAAGTCCATGACTGAGGCACAGCCACGTCGAAGCCCCTCTCACTAGAACGCTACAACACCCAACTTGGACTGCAATAATGATTATGGTGATAATACTCGCAGGAGATTATGATACATAATAATCCAAGGGCCGGAAAATGGTGATAACTATACAAAACGTTAATGACGTATAGTACCAGAATGCATCATTACCAATGTACCGGGTACTAGACAACAACCGCAATAAAAGAAGAAGAAGATCTACAGAACGACAGCCTACCACTTCACAATGGGCATTCTAAAAGGCAAGACGGAAAGAAGAATGGTGAGGTCAAATGAAGCTGTCTCTACTGTGAGCCTCTAACGGCAGTGGCGGGAATCGCGGAACTCTCTCGAGGCCGATGCTCCGTCGCCAAATGCCCGATCGAGACCACCCTGCCTTCGGGCACATCTCCATACGCAAAAAGCCTATGTCGTTGTTCAACGGGGCGACCGTACTAACTTTAATTTCAAGACTACCGCTCTTCGGAGGCCAACTGCTTCGACGATCAACTTCAGAAACCCGCCGCCTTTCAGTACTCTTTTTGGAGGCACTCGTCGACCTGCTACTACCGCGAGCCGCACTCCTCTGAGCTGCAGGGGTCTTCCTCGACGGCGTCTTCAATGCCTCTGCGCTGCTGCTGCTCTTCCTAGGCCTCCCGCGTTTCCGCCGCGCTGAACCCTCGTCGCCAGCACTCTTGTCAGATACTACAGAACCTTCTCGGGCTTCTCGTATCCGCGAGCTTCGACGAACTGCTCCTTCAAGAGCCCAGTCCGGCAGAACGCCGTCCAGACTGTCATCCGCCTGAGATCAGAGAGGCGAGCTCGTTCCTCGGCCCACCTAGGGGTCCCAGCCACTCTACCGATTTGCGCCTCCTTCCACCGCTCGCGTGGCTGCCCTCGTCGTCCTCAGCATCAGTACTAGAGGCAGATGGAACTCGAAGCCGTCGACGCTTCCGCTCACCAGGGTCGCCGTCTGTGCTGCTATCAGCGGGGGGCTGCAGAATGAAGAACATCCAGCCGAGCATTGAAGCCCTGGGACACACTACCTTTCGTACACGCCTGCGACTTGCATTGGACTTCGACTTCCGTTGCTTCGCTCGACTCCTGACAAACAAGAATCAACAGGAGCTCGGTCATATGCTGCTGGGACGCTAGGAGCACATAACCCGTACTACGATGGCCGACGGTCGTCACGGAGCTTCCCAGAGGATATAGTGACGATCTTTGGGTGGAGCTCTTCCTCTAAGCTTGGGGAATCATCGATAGCGAATTTATTCCGAGTTGACCTGAGGGAGACTCGCTTCAACCTAAGATATCCAACAAATTCAGAATGACTACCTTCTTTCTATGAGGAGCTCTTCGTCATCAACGAGGTCGGTGCCACCATTGATTCCGGACGAGCTTGAAGGAGCCGGAGACGCCTCGGGCTGCCGAGGTCGTTTCCGCTTAGCTTTTTTGGACTTAACGGCCGTTGGCGACGATGCTCGTTTTCTCAACTTCTCCTTCTTGCCATGGTCATTCCGGCTCTTCCTCGGACCGGATGCCCTACAACATTGTCCTTGACAGTGGAAGGGCGGCTCCAGGGCACACCACCTACCTTTCGGTCATCGCAGAAGCTTCGTCAGAGTGACCCCTCCGCCGGTCCTGAGGAGGCCTGTCCACCCCACGACCGTCTTTGGAGCGTTCCTGCTGCTGCTGTTGCTCCTTCTCCCGCCTTTCTGACTCGGCAATCAAATTGATGTAGTACATCATTATACGGTCCTCTGAGAAGCCACCAGTAAAACCGCAATTTCGTGGCGCAGCGGGAAGCTTACCCGAGGACGCCATGATCTCTGTATCGTGAAACCAGGTGGCAGCTGTGGGTGTCTCAAGACACACTATATGAAACAACTGAAATGGCCAACTTCTCCGAGGAGGACTATCACCATACCACTGACCAACGCGAGCCCGACGGGTAAGAAGAATGCTGGAGGGAAACCCACGAGAGCTTCATTTCGTGAGGAACGGAGTCGCACAGGCTGGCCTCCAGTAACCAGGGCCCTCTCGTAGTATGCGAATTGCGTAAGAAGAGGGCTACGAAACGTTAACTGAGTAAGCAGGTTACAGCGTGCCGCCGCAAAAGTTCCGAACCTGTGAACCCACGCCTCGCCCGACTTTCCGTTCCAGTCAATGGCGTTGGACGGCTCCAAAATCGGGCAGTAGACACAGTCACCGTTTGAAACTAATTTGCGTGCGCTCCAACAGCGTTTTCCCCGGACCAGTTGCAACATGAACAGACACAGCATGGAGGCTTGTGGAGTCTGTATCGATCAGCAGGGCGCGCGCACCTGTCGAAGCTGGCCCGACTACACTAGCTATGTTTATCTAGTACACTGTTTAGTCGATTGCATCGATGAAATTCCTTTTACCTACGCTTGCCTTAGTGGCAACTTCTGTCCTTGGGGCCAAGGACAGCAGTGAAAATATCGATGGCCCCGTGGTTGGTATAGATCTGGGTACTACTTACTCATGCGTGGGAGTCTACAAGAACGGCCGTGTCGAGATCATTCCCAACGACCAGGGTAACCGTATTACTCCTTCCTACGTCTCCTTCACTGAGGACGATCGCTTTGTGGGCGAGGCTGCCAAGAACGAGGCCGCCGTGAACCCTCACAACACCGTGTTCGACGTTAAGAGGCTCATTGGCCGTCGCTTTAATGACAAGACCGTCCAGAAGGACAAGAAGTTGTTGCCTTACAAGATCGTTAACAAGAACGACAAGCCCATGATTTCCGTAGAGGTGAAGGGTGAGGAGAAGATGTTCAACCCTGAGGAGATCTCTGCTATGGTTTTGGGTAAGATGAAGGAAACTGCTGAGAACTACTTGGGTACGGAGGTGAAGAACGCTGTCATCACCGTTCCTGCCTACTTCAATGATGCTCAGAGACAGGCTACCAAGGATGCCGGTACTATTGCTGGCTTGAACGTTCTTCGTATCATCAACGAGCCAACCGCAGCTGCTATTGCCTACGGTCTCGACAAGAAGAACGAGGAGAACATTCTTGTTTACGATCTTGGTGGCGGTACTTTCGATGTTTCCCTTCTTACCATTGATAACGGCGTCTTCGAGGTCGTTGCTACTGCTGGTGATACTCATCTTGGTGGTGAGGATTTCGATCAGCGTGTTATGGATCATTTTATCAAGATTTTCCAAAAGAAGAATCACAAGGATCTTCGTACTGACAAGCGTGCCTTGGCCAAGCTCCGTCGCGAGGTCGAGAAGGGCAAGCGCGCTCTTTCCTCAACTCACCAGGTCCGTATCGAAGTTGAGAACATCATGGACGGTATCGACTTCTCAGAGACTTTGTCTCGTGCTCGTTTCGAGGAGCTCAATGCCGATTTGTTCAAGAACACTTTGGGCCCTGTAAAGTCTGTCCTCTCGGATGCTGGCATGACCAAGGGCGAGATCGATGAGGTCGTTCTCGTTGGTGGTTCTACTCGTATTCCTAAGATTCAGTCTCTCATCAAGGACTACTTCAACGGCAAGGAGCCCAACCGTGGCATCAACCCCGATGAGGCCGTTGCCTACGGTGCTTCCGTCCAGGGCGGTATCCTCAAGGGCGAAGCTGGTCAGGATCTCCTGTTGTTGGATGTCACTCCGTTGACTCTCGGTATTGAAACTGTTGGCGGTGTGATGACCAAGATCATTGGCCGTAACACGGTTATCCCGACTAAGAAGTCTCAGACCTTCTCCACCTATCAGGATAACCAGCCTGCTGTCAGCATTCAAGTCTTCGAGGGTGAGCGTCCTTTGACCAAGGACAACCATCAGCTCGGCAAGTTCGAGCTCTCGGGTATTCCCCCGGCTCCTCGTGGTCAGCCGCAGATCGAGGTTACCTTCGAGATCGATGCCAATGGTATTCTCAACGTGAAGGCTGAGGATAAGGGCACCGGCAAGTCTGAGAAGATCACCATCACCAACGATAAGGGTCGTCTGAGCGAGGATGAGATCGAGTCGATGATCAAGGACGCCGAGAAGTACGCTGAGGAGGACAAGAAGGTCAAGGAGCGTCTCGATGCGAGGAACGCCTTCGACGGCTATCTGCGTTCTATGCGTTCAGCCGTAGAGGGCAGCGGTTCCTTCAAGGGTCTCGGTGAGAAGATGGACGAGGACGAGAAGACCGAGGTTCTCGATGCTGTGAGTGAGGGCGAGGAGTGGCTCGAGGCCAACGGTGACAGTGCTGAGCCCGATGAGATCAAGGACCAGCAGAAGGAGGTCGAGAGTGTTTGCGCTCCTATTGTTTCCAAGTACTACAACGCTGGTGCCGCTGATGAGGACGAGGACGATGATGACGACGACTACGACTCTCCTGATGAGTTGTAAATTGTGTCGCACTACTTCCTTTCCTGAAACACTGTTTTTATACTGGTTCCTTTTCGTGCTTCTGATCACAGCGCGTCTCGCGTTGAGTGAACAACAACACCTGTATTGCTAAAAGATGAGTCTCGGATGATGATACGTGTCTAAATTGGAATTCCTCGTTTCAGTCAGGGCTTCCGCTCTATGCTGATTGAGTACACACCGTTCTGACGAGATATTACTGTTGCAAAGCATCAATGATGATACGTGTCTAAATTGGAATTCCTCGTTTCGGCTAGGCCTCGGTCGATGCCGATCTTTACACACGTTCTGAGATGCATGAATTGTTACACAACTGGCCTATTTAACAGGCTGAACTAATCCCCCTCAGAAAGGTACGTCGGTGCTAGTCTAACTAAGTCGTACTGTCGGCGTTGAACTTTAAGCTCACACATAAACAACTGGCTGCCGATGATGATACGTGTCTAATTTGGAATTCCTCGTTTCGGTCAAGGTTCTCCCTGATGCCGATCTGTTACACACTTTCTGAGGCTAAAACTTGTCCTTTACACCCTCAAGTATATACGCGATGAATTGACGCAACTTGTAAAAAGTTTGTATCGATGGAAATTGCATTATACGAGCATGCGTGGCAATAATCTTCCAAACGCGAACTCTCTACGAATTCCGCTCAGTGTGGTCTTCTCAATGGCCGTCGTGCGCGCCAGCGACTCGGTGTACTTCCCTTCAGTATAGTCGTCCATCATAGCTCGCAGTGTTTGCCGTGCTTCTTCGAACACGCCTTGGTCCATGTATCTGGCAACGACCTCGCGGGATGCCACCGGGGTCGGCACTTACTCAGTGTAATGGTGAACATGCGCCTTCCTCTTGTATAAACGCCAGAAATTTGCGTGCATTTTCTCGAACACAGGGCGTATGGCGCAACTGTTCACGAGAGACAGGAGAGAGTACCTGCACTTCGGGGTGCAGTAAAAACTGCGTGGGAGACAGAACTCACGGGAAGGCGGTGTTGGAGTTCCTCCCAGCTGTTGCGCTGATCGCCGTGGGCAACACGTTGCAAATGCCGATCTTGTAGCAGTCATCGAGATAAGCAGGCCTGTTCAATGTCTTCTTGATTCGCGTTACATTCCGGTTAACGTCGTTCAAGGAGCATTCACCTGAAACCAAGCCTAGCTCAGTGGATTCCAAGTGGCGCACACCTCTGAGTAGGAAGGCCGAGGCCAGCGAAAGAGATGCTCTAGGGTCGACTCCGGCTCCCGATCCGACGAGCTGTGATCCGGGCGAGAACGCGTCCGTGAACATGTGGTCGAAACTTCGGGGCTGCAAGCGCACATCCTTGGACCTGCCACTGGCTGCTGGAGGACAGACCCCGAGTGTTGTACCGCTGGAAAATCGGACTGAGCGCAGGCAGCAGGAAGTGGGTGTTGGGGAAGGGCACTAGGTTGGAGGTTATCTCGTTGAGATCAACGTTGAGGGAGCCTTCGAACCTCATGGACGCTGTGAGGTCCAACCAACACCTACAACACGAGGAAAGCTGTCCAGGGCTGGACGCGGCGGGATACCTGGCCACGATGGAGTTCATGTCGTCGAACGTGGTCTGCTTGCTCGAGAACATCCCTCCCCCGCCCTTCTGTGGGCCACCGGTCACCATCGCAGCGGAGGCGTTGTAGGTGTTAACGATACGAGCAAGGGCGTCGTTGCCTACCACGATGTTGCCAGCTGACTGCCGAGTGCGCCACTGACTTATTGGCAGAACGCAGCTAGCATTCTCCCTGAGTTTCGTGAGGGACAGTATAGCGTTGTACGGCGAGGTGATGACATCATCTTCGGCGTCAATGGTAGGGAAGAGAGCCGATACGAAACGGTAAGCCTTCGACCCGTACCTACTTGTGACACGCTCATTCACGATGGGCAGGAAACTCACTCGTCCTCAAGCCTCTCCAGTATGTAAGAGCCGAGTCCACTGCCGGTGCCTCCGCCGAGGGAATTCACGCAGAAGAAGGCCTGCAGACTATCACACGCTTCCACTGCATATCGGACCTTCTCCATCACAGAATCACCGTAGGTCGCGCCATACCTGCCAGCTGATGACGTGATGGTGTAGTCGAGAGCAGCAGTTACCCGAAATAACCGTGGGCCCAGTTGTTCCCGGCACCCGACACATCCGGTTACGCATTGCTGCTGCCGACAGTCGTTCGGCCGCTTTGGGTCACGGAAGAGACTCCCGATCTTACTGTTGAGGACCTGAGACGATTGCTAGTCCTTCTCTTAGGGAGATGCCACTACCTGGTTTATGACTCCCTGCTCCATATCAACTAGGATGGCACGCGCACGCATATTCTCCAGGGGACTGTCACTGCCTGTGGGAATGTCGGAACCGTTGGCATCTAGGTTGCGAAAGAATGTTGAGATGCAGTCGTCGTACCTGAGGGGCGCTCGCAGTCAACGTGATACCAGAAGGTCCTACACGATAGCTCTGCCCTGAGCCTGTCGGCGGCGCGCTTCGGCCGAATGTTCTCGGATGACCAGGTCCCAGAACCTCCAGCCGATCTGATTGCCGCACTGGCCGACCTGTATCGTCACCACTTCACGAGGCATGGTTTCAGATAGGCATAGAGCAGCTTAGCCAAAGGAGTACAGAGTTTCAACGGAATCTCTCCCACTATGCAGGTTCCCAGAGCTGCCGGCATCACTTCGTCACTCGACCTACTCGCAACTCGACTCACTTTGTGGCAGGCCTCAACAATACACATGGCACAGGAAAATGGTCACTCACGCAAGGGGCGCAGTAATTGTTATTCTATTCCTCTTCTTGCTGAACTTCGCCTGTGCTCTGGACTCCCTGCACTGTGGCTGGTATCGGTAGTTCCCGCCCATCAACACGGATCCTATTCGAGCACAGCTCAATGTCGAACCTCGAGGCGTCAGCCCGTTGATCAGCCGGGGTAATGGTGCAGATCAGCTGCCCGTCTTTGGTCTCCATGCTCACTCGTGGCTCATCCTGGGAAGAAGTAATGGAAACACACCTACCTGATTTTGAACTAACAGACGATGATGCCTTCATCAGTCGCACCACTTCACCTTTTCCTCGGGGCTCTTCTGCGGGACGTCATCAGCCCACATAGAGTTGTAAGAGTGTTTGTCGAAGATCTGCTCAATTTCCTTTTGCATTTTCTGCTGCTCGGCCGGAAGGCCCGAGGATGTCTTCTGCTGTGTCGCGGCAGCTGAAAACGAGGCGACGCGAATCCGACGACGCCCGACGGCTCCCTGGAGGTGTGAATAATTGCTCCTGACCGCAATCGACCACATTGCAAACTAAGTTCGATTTTTTCCGATGCGCTTCCGATTCGTGTAATAGGGAGCTTAACGAGCGCGCAACCTCCATGAGGTAATGACACGCGAACCACTAGCGGAACCTATTTAAGGCAGTGGGCGCTAGAAAGAAAGACAGAGGTCCCGGCGTACTGTCAACGATCTTGCACGATTGTCTCAGCTTCTTCGGTAGCCATCCCATTGGGTCGCCGGCGTTCTCCGGTATGACACCTTCGGTGCTCCCTGATTCACCGTAGAGCACGCCTTTCGTGTTCGTTAGGAAACCCGGCTTGAGAACGCTCCGGCTGCGCCTAATGGCCGCACCGTTATCCGCTACAACCTGAGATGTGAGTACGAAGTTGGCTTGTCTGGTGATCTGCCACTTAACAGTACTAACAGCAAGCGGTCGTTTACCCCAGCCCTACAGAGTACGTGCCATTAATTATAAGGCCCGCGGTAGCGCGCTTAAGGTCCGCGGTAAATTTTTAGAGGCGCCTTTTTTGGTCTCCGAGCGCGGCTGGCGCCGCGGCGAGCGCGATAACGCTCTGGTCCATACCCCTCCCCTTCCCCGCAATGAACGGGCATCGAATTTGAACAGCCAGTGGGAGGGTTGCCAAGTAATCAATGTCCCACCCATAAAATGACCGGCGGCAGCTTCCACAGGTGATCCTGGGAGTTACAGCAGAGTAGCAGTAAGGTAAACACACTATCTCCTTGGGGATGCTCATCTTGGACAGGACAGTGAGGTTACAGGAACCGCACCCCGGACATTTTCCTGTGTGAGGATTCCATATACAGCAATCCCTTGCCAGTGCAACCGATGCATCAGGAAATGCAGTTGAGTCGACATATGACTTCCACGGCTCGTTGCATAACCATCTAATTGTGTCGACATTCCCGACCTCGGCCAGAGTCTTCGGAGCTTTGACTGGCCCGATCCTCGCTCTAGAACCTGACTGCCCCTTATTACAATATCAAGCTGATCAGGTTGAGCCCGCTTGCCTTCCGGAGCCGCCCTCTCCGCTTCAGATCCCGCCCCTTTCTTGCCCAAAGTAGAACCTGCCTGCCCCTTATTACAATAACAAGCTGAGCAGACGTGCGCTTGCCTTCCGGAGCCGCCCTCTTCGCTTCAGATCCCGTCCCTTTCTTGCCCAGAGTAGAACCTCCATCAACCCATTCTTGATGTGTTGATGATCCTGAGTACCAATGATAATCCTCCTCCCGGGCCCAGTCGTCGTACCCATCGCCGCCGCAGGAACCCCAGCTGTGGGAATGGCTGGAGTGGATGTAGTGCCAGGCTGGACTGATCCCTGGTGGGTCGATTCTGAGAATTACGAATATCGCATTCCAATGGCCCAGAAGTAGTACCCGTCCCCGCTGCGGCTGTGACTGCCGATCCATTGGAGTTGAGCGATTCTTGATGTGTTGATGATCCTGAGTACCAATGATAATCCTCCTCCCGGGCCCAGTCGTCGTACCCATCGCCGCCGCAGGAACCCCAGCTGTGGGAATGGCTGGAGTGGATGTAGTGCCAGGCTGGACTGATCCCTGGTGGGTCGATTCTGAGAATTACGAATATCGCATTCCAATGGCCCAGAAGTAGTACCCGTCCCCGCTGCGGCTGTGACTGCCGATCCATTGGAGTTGAGCGATTCTTGATGTGTTGATGATCCTGAGTACCAATGATGATCCTCCTCCCGGGCCCAGTCGTCGTACCCATCGCCGCCGCAGGAACCCCAGCTGTGGGAATGGCTGGAGTGGATGTAGTGCCAGGCTGGACTGATCCCTGGTGGGTCGATTCTGAGAATTACGAATATCGCATTCCAATGGCCCAGAAGTAGTACCCGTCCCCGCTGCGGCTGTGACTGCCGATCCATTGGAGTTGAGCGATTCTTGATGTGTTGATGATCCTGAGTACCAATGATAATCCTCCTCCCGGGCCCAGTCGTCGTACCCATCGCCGCCGCAGGAACCCCAGCTGTGGGAATGGCTGGAGTGGATGTAGTGCCAGGCTGGACTGATCCCTGGTGGGTCGATTCTGAGAATTACGAATATCGCATTCCAATGGCCCAGAAGTAGTACCCGTCCCCGCTGCGGCTGTGACTGCCGATCCATTGGAGTTGAGCGATTCTTGATGTGTTGATGATCCTGAGTACCAATGATAATCCTCCTCCCGGGCCCAGTCGTCGTACCCATCGCCGCCGCAGGAACCCCAGCTGTGGGAATGGCTGGAGTGGATGTAGTGCCAGGCTGGACTGATCCCTGGTGGGTCGATTCTGAGAATTACGAATATCGCATTCCAATGGCCCAGAAGTAGTACCCGTCCCCGCTGCGGCTGTGACTGCCGATCCATTGGAGTTGAGCGATTCTTGATGTGTTGATGATCCTGAGTACCAATGATAATCCTCCTCCCGGGCCCAGTCGTCGTACCCATCGCCGCCGCAGGAACCCCAGCTGTGGGAATGGCTGGAGTGGATGTAGTGCCAGGCTGGACTGATCCCTGGTGGGTCGATTCTGAGAATTACGAATATCGCATTTCAATGGCCCAGAAGTAGTACCCGTCCCCGCTGCGGCTGTGACTGCCGATCCATTGGAGTTGAGCGACTCTTGATGTGTTGATGATCCTGAGTACCAATGATATTCCTCCTCCCGGGCCCAGCCGTCGTACCCATCGCCGCCGCAGGAACCCCAGCTGTGGGAATGGCTGGAGTGGATGTAGTGCCAGACTGGACTGATCCCTGGGGGGTCGATTCTGAGAATTACGAATATCGCATTTCAATGGCCCAGAAGTAGTACCCGTCCCCGCTGCGGCTGTGACTGCCGATCCATTGGAGTTGAGCGACTCTTGATGTGTTGATGATCCTGAGTACCAATGATATTCCTCCTCCCGGGCCCAGCCGTCGTACCCATCGCCGCCGCAGGAACCCCAGCTGTGGGAATGGCTGGAGTGGATGTAGTGCCAGACTGGACTGATCCCTGGGGGGTCGAGTCTGAGAATCACATTGCGTATACATTACGTATAGTAGAAATCCACGGATCATGAGGAAGACCTACTCCGATTCATGAAGAGCAGAAGTTTTGAAGAAGCCTCCTTCCGCCGAGCCTCCAAGATTCTGTCTTTTTCTTCTTGAACTTCGGCAGGCAATCTTCCTGATCTTCCAATTTCCCACCGCCCAGTCTGTCGCAAACGCTC